>CM040924.1:14866551-14909051 GCA_023029165.1 Gobiocypris rarus | reverse complement strand
CCTGCATGACACAGATTTTCACTAATGCATGATTTATCAGAATACTGCGCAGCACAGACGAGTTTAGGTGGAGTAAACTTTCATTTTCTAGAGAAAAAGGGAGTGCTGCCAGTATCAACACAGGTGTAAAACGCAGCCAATGTGCTTGGGTGGAGCCACCTAAAGACAGCTAGTATTTGTGTACAGATTGTACATTTGATCAAGGACCTCATTTAAGAGGGCTTCGGTCCTTGGGGTCCTGTAAAGAGCATTATCTTTCTCCATCCCAAAACTAAATACACAGGTCTGGTGGCATGCTGAGAATCACAGGTCTGCTGTTGCTGCAATACGCAAATCAAACTGTTAGGTTGTGCTTAAATCACTACTCTTGAGCACTTTTTCAATTAATGTTGCTGTTTACAAGGCTAATTCGGTGTTCATGTTGCTAAAGGGTGTTTACTTTTAATAGTTGCTGTGATTCATCAGTGTTGGTTTACTTATTAGTGCACGTGTTGAGACAACAAAACCATAAGAAGTGTGTGTAAAGTGTCTGGAATGTAGAGCTCTTGCACATTAACTTGGCTGTCACCTTCATGTTTTTAGACACTGTTCAAGCATATCTAGATAGTCTTTTGGTACTTCGTCACTTCTCTATTCATCTCTCACCAGGAAAACCACTTATCTGTTAGTTAAAGACATAACCTTGTCTTTTGTTGTGTCATTGTGGTCTTGACCCGCTGAAAAACTTGTTAAAGAGAGAAACAGAAACTCAGTGTGCTTCCAACATGAAGACATTATTGTTACATGCAGTAATATTGATAAAAGATGGTTCAGTACTTGAAAGAACTCCTCACAAATTCCTAAAGTGGAAAATGTTGAGGGGATGAACACTGATACTCACAAATGTTTGTCTTTTCTTCCAAGAAAAGAAGTATTGGGAGGGGGAGGGGAATGCTCTTTGCCAGGGCCACTGGCTCAGGCCTGCATATATTACCCACTATGTCTTTAAAAGTGTGCCAGAGACTTTACCGCAGAGGACGCCCCACATCGAGAACAATAATGGCCCTCAATGCTTACCATCTGCAGAGAGGAAAAAAAGCCATTGATGCACGTGTTCCTAGGAGCACCTCACATGAACTGACTCGTATATCACACATTAGCTGGCCTCATATTCCTTAGAAAACAAGTGCACACTGAAGTTTCACATTCAGGTTTAAAAGGAATTCTCCCAATTGAAATGTTCACCCAAATGTCAATTCTCCAATATTTATTTAATTTCATGCTATTCCAAACTACTAAAATTAAATACAATTAAATAAAATACATAATACATAAATAAACAAATAAATGAAATAATGTAAACAAACAAACAAATACAATTAAAATCTTTCTAAACTAAAATAAATAAATACAAATATATAAAATAACTATAATAAAATATAAAATAAATAAACAATACAATAAAAAACTTATAAAATAATAAAACTAAAAAAATACATCTTTAAAGTATCATAAAAATGACTAGTGCACTAAAATCTTGAAAACACACCAGTTCTTCTTGCCATGTTCATGAGAGAAGTAACCATTTAGTCTGATATTTTTAGTCTATCTATTGATTCAGTTCATAAACCCATTCAAAAAGATGTTTATGAATCAGGATGAATGATTTCTCATAGATTTAAAGGGTTAGTTCACCCAAAAATGAAAATTCTGTCATTAACTACTTACCCTCATGCCGTCCCAGATCCGTAAGACCTTTGTTCATCTTTGGAACACAAATGAAGATATTTTTGTTGAAATCCGAGGGCTCAGAAAGGCCTACATTGGCAGTAACGACATTTCCTCTTTCAAGACCCATAAAAGGTACTATCAAAACACTGCTTCCTGAAGCTTCGAAGCATTAGGAATCAGTGTATCGAATCATGATTTGGATCTCGTGTCAAACGTCAAACTGCTGAAATCACGTGACTGCCACTCCGAACCGCTGATTCGATACGTTGATTCATAACGCTCCGATGCTTCAGGAAGCAGTGTTTTGAAATCTCTATCTAAGTCGTTATTTAGGTTTTTTTGCACACAAAAACTATTCTCGTTGTTTCATAAAATAGTTGTAGAACCACTGTAGTGAGATGGACTTTGTAACGACGTCTTTAGTACCTTTTATGGGTCTTGCAAGATGAAATGACATTGATGCCAATGGAGGCATTTCTGAGCAATCTGATTTCAACAAAAATATCTTCAATTGTGTTCCGAAGATGAACAAAGGTCTTACGGGTGTCGAGCGACATGAGGGGGAGTAATTAATGACAGAAGTTTTGGGTGAACTAACCCTTTAATGATTGGTTTGAAACTGAAGGAGTTCATTATCAGTGAATAACAACATACATTTTAGTTTGCCCGCTAGACAAAGCTACTATCTCTTCACATAACTTGAAATATAGTGCATGAGTCATATGACTTTTATGGTGCTTTTTTAATCTACAGCTCAAACAACAGAGCACTGAATCGCTAGCAACACAAAAGTATGGGTTCAGGGAAAGCAACATGATAAAATGTGTACCTTGAATCTGATGCAATTCATTCATTTGTATTGACTATAAGGTGGCAAGGATGTTCTTTAAAAAGTTGATCTTTTGTGCACCACAGAATAAAGAATGTCAGAACTTTAACTTTTTGGGGTGAACTCCCCCTTTAAGTTAGTTTAAATGTTTAATATCCCACAAATGCTTTTAGAAAAGAGTTTGCACATACAGTGAAAAACAGTTCTCCGGACAAAGCCAAGAGAGAGTTGAGAGAGAGAGGGGTGGTTCCAGGAGTCAGGGTGAAGTGCAGGTTTTTTGGGAACAGATTGATGGCCCCATGCAGCTGTCCCTAAGGAGAGAGGAGAAACAAAGCTGGACAGCTGGTCACCTGTAGCTGATACAAGTGCTGATACTGCACTTCTGGATCTGCTATTTAGTAGGACGCCTTCCTGTATTATCACCGCTCCTGATTATAAAGTAGCCACAGCTTGCGTTGTAGCCTATTATAAGATGTGTGCTGACAGCTGAATAAAAAGAAGCATTTATACACAACATTTTTAATACAACTTTTGCGGAATTTTCAGATGTGAGCAGAAAATCCAAACCCTAATCTGCAAGATGGGTCGCTACAACAGTAGCACACAAGTCTAATCTAAAAGTCTTGAACACAAACTTCTACCTCTTTTGAGTAATTAAGCATATCAGTTGGAGATTTAAAAAGACACCAGACTCAGAGAAGCCAAAGCTGAGTTAGACACAGGGGTTAATCTGCAGGCGGAGGAGAGCGGAGACACCCTTCCCCCCAACTCACCGCCAACCAATTACTACACAGAGCTTCTGCCTCACTCCGAGACAGACGGATCCAGCCAGTGATATGACATCATCAGATGCCCATTAAAGGAGAGTTTACTTGTTTTCTCCCTCTCGCACTCTCTCTAAAGACAAGCTCAAAAACGTGAAGCCTATTTTCCCTCCGGAACTCTGTCACGGGGTGCAAAGACAAAGAACTATTTGTTTGTTTGTTTCACATTAGAACTTTCTTTAAACCCCCTGATATGGAAATAGTTAAATCGTTTTATTGGATTCTTTCCTGTGTAGAACCAAATGTGAGCGCTTTGTACCATTCATTTAATGAGTGACTTAATCAAATAGCCTACAATACGATTAACTTTTTATATTCGTAAACGTGTTTAAACCGAGCTGACTAGGTGTTCACTGATAACAGTTCTTGTGCTGGTATTTTCTCGGTTGCATCTGCACCATGACTAGATACTCACTGTTTCCAATAGTCCCTTTCAGTCCCAACAAACACTCATTATACTGACCCTGCCCTCAATGTGTATGTGTGTTTTTCTCCTCCACAGACTCTCTGTGCATGTCTTTGGCAGCTGAGGAGGAGAAAAAAAGAGAGAGAAAAAAAGACTCAACTGGCTTTGTTTGCTTAGCTACATTGCAAGGCTGTAAACTAATGCCTGTCCTGGACGGATTTGATTCACTATTGCTCACATTGAGATGCTGTTTGTTATAAACTAAGTCAATCATGATTTTCTGAGAGCAGGAACGATGTTAGGTTACTATTTCTGCAGTATAAAACTCTTGTGAGCTTAAAGGTTAGGGGATGTTACAAGTTGTGGCATGCAAAAGTTCATTTGAATGATTAGGCAGGTTCATTTCTCGTAGCTTAATGCTTTAGACAAACCTCTTTCACGCCGCAGCCCTCGTCTCCGCACAGGAACACAGTAGAAAGTGAACAGAGGGTCATGAATTTAAAGCTGCAAAGGTTAATGATGAGTGACAAGTGGATTAAAATGGCCGTGGATCCCAGACAGCGGCCGACTCTGACAGCGCCCCCCCCACCCCCACCAGCGTTAAAAGATCTTTGTAGTTTCACGACGGAGTCTGATCTCTTCGCAGATCATTCATCAATGTTCAACATCTCACTAGAAACAACAGAATACAAGCTCAATGTGTGGTCAGATGTTCCAAATTAGCAACATGTATATTTTGATGCATTTCACATGATTTTTTGATTTCAGTTTCAAATGCATGAAGTGTAATATGTAAAACACATTTTAGTCATACATTTGACACTTTAAAAAGTAATTAGTGGGACCGGTTACCACAACTTAAAGGGATTTTTAACCTAAAAATGATCCCATGATTTACTCACCCTCAAGTCATCCTCAGTTTCTCGTAAACGTGCGTACGACAGTTAGCGGCAATTAGAGATTACAGTTTGTAGAAATTAAAGTTTGAAATTTTAAATATGCAGGCTGCCATTATTACATACAGCACCTTTAATTGGTTCCAGGACTACAACTCTGGTAGTTGGAGCGACTACACTTTTTGAGTAATCAACTTAAAAATTTGTGTTTATGCTACAAATTATTAAGTTCTTTTAACTCAATGTAGCTTGTTAGTTGAATGTAAATTCACTCAAAGTATTTGTTAATTTATTTCAACGCATTATTTGAGTGCATATGAGGTGCTATTTAACAGCACAAACATTGATATGAGCATATTAGAATGATTTCTAAAGGGTGAAGACTGTAGCTGTTATAATACATTAAATAATTATTCTACACTTTAAAAAAGTGCATATTGACTGTATTTACTGTTGTGTTACACCTTGATGAAGCCCCTGTGCAATGGGCATATCTTTAAAAGCACTCAGATAAGCCAGGAGAAGTCAATACACAGTAGAGTGTGTGTCAGCTCATGTCAGCAGGACTGCAGCACTTCTTTATTACAGTGTTTACATGCAGCACACGTGCTCTCAGCCTCTCTTTCCTTGAGCGCTGCTGCGGCTTCAATGCAAAAAAGTCCGCTGTCGGTTGAACAGAGAATATTTACAAGACTGATTACTGTACAGCTACCCCTCCACTTGCATATTTGTGTATGAAAACTCCCAAAATAACAAGGGGAGAATTATTTTAGAGATTGTTTTACATGTATTTATGTTTCACAACTAAACACGTATAGTGGTGACTGTGGATTTTGTGGCTTTACTTCTCAAACTAAATGTTGTTTATGATCTGTTAGATGAAACAGTCATGTGTTACCTTAATCTGTAGGCCTATACACTGTATGAAATCTGTTTATGTAACTTGAGCTTTCAAGATTTTTCTTTTCCTCTTTCTCATAAACAAGTCTTTGTGCTTCCTCACTGCACACAGAAGGTTTTTTCCAAATAACTTTCCCAGGGCTAAATATCAGTTTCCACCTAAATAGGCGGAGATAACAGACAGTGACGGAAACCCCTTTTGAGACGTCACTCTAACTCTGAGAAAGGAAACCAAACACACAGCAAAGTTTCCCGTTAAAGCAGGGCACTTCCTTATTACTGAACTGACACGCTTTCAAAGTATGTTTCTCCCTTTAAATAGACTCTAAAACAACAAGCTATGTTTGAACTACCCATGGGCAACGCTGCCTCCATTCCATCCATACGCAGAAGCTGTTCAACAGGAATATTAGTAGGATTTATTTTCACAGTTTCTGATAGTTATATTTAGCATGACTGGTGTGACTAACACAAATGACATGAATCACACCCATTAGAAAAATGAGCTAAGACAGGGATTTTATTTTATTGTATTTTAACGACAATTTAATCTTACTGTCTTACTATCTTGGTAAGCGTTTTAGAAGATACTAGATCAGATTAAGACCTGTAAGAACTGTGAATAAACAATCAAACATAGCATAATGACTGGTTGTGAACAGATTTTAAATGGATTTAATAGAGATTTTAACATTTCTTTTAACACTCTGGTTCCTTATGGTTCAGTGAACAATAATTTTAATACTTAAAGATAATAGAGATAATAATGAAATTCAAAACAAAAATAGCAAAAGGGGTGTTTCCAGCCTTTTTAAAGGCGCATAAATGCTATCCAATAACTGTCCTAAAACTATATTAAACAAACAAACAAAAGAAACATATTTCATCCATTTGCCTGTAAGAAATACTGACAAACATAATCTGTAAACATTGTTAGCCTATATAAACAACTAGTAACTACACAATTAAGTGTCACTATATTTGAAAATTGTGTTTGATTCACTAAAAAGAACCAACTTATTAGATTCATTAATTTGGGAATCAGACAACACTGGTTGCACTGCATGTGTTTGAATCACTAAAACAAACTGGTTAATTAATTCAGGAATGGGACAAAACTGGTTGCACCAAAATAACTGGTTAATTAATTGATCGGCCCCAGTTTATCTCCTTTGGTGGACGTCAGTCTAAAGTTAGTTCAGTTCAATTTGGCATCCCACAGGGTTCAATTTTGAGCCCCCTTCTTTTTAGCATGTATCTATCCTCTTGGTCAGCTTTTAAGATCTCTCTGTCTTAAGTTCCGTTTCTATGCAGATGAAATCCAGATCTACATCCACACAAAACCGGGTGATGATGCAGCCATATGCTTTCTTGAACACTGCATATTTGGTGAAAATTTGGATGTCTCAAAATTCAGTTAATTCACTCAAAATAGTGATAAAAAATAGGTAATGCTTATTGGTTCACCCCATCAAATTTATGAATCTAGTCCTTTACCTCTAAAAAGGATCTGCTTTGGAGTTTCAAGCTAAATTAAAACATATGGGGGTGATTTTCTACACAAATTTCACATTTGACCCCCATATCAAAAATACAGTCCTCAGAACCATTGGAAAACTGCGCCCCATGTTATCGTTTTCTGTTGCTGAAAAATTGATTAACACTTCTTTTGTTTACGCATTGATTATTGCAATGCTCTTCTGGCTAGGGTCTCAAATCTATAAATTACAGTCAGTTCAAAATTCTGCTGCTAAAATGTTTGAGAACACATCACTCCAGTTTTAGAGTCACTGCACTGGCTACCTGTCAGGTTTCAGACTGATTAAAAAATTCTCATGCTGACCTATAAGGCCCTACATGGTTTGACGCCTCATTACTTGTCTCAACTTTTAACTGTTAATAGACGTGATCTCCGCTCCTCTGATTCGGGTCTTTTAGTTGTTCCTCCTACCCGTTTACGTTCTATGGGTGACCGGGCTTCTCCTCTTGTGCACCTAAACTTCCCATTGTGATCAGACAAGATGATTCTTTTGGTGTTTTTAAATCTGCTCTTAAAACCCTTTTTTTCAGAATGGCTTTTATGTGATTTTTTTTTGCGTTACGATGTGCGTCTATATGTTTATGCTTGTAAAGCGCTTTGAGATGAACTTTTTAAGGCGCTATATAAAATAAAGATTATTATTATAAGAGTAATTTGTTCTGAAAAAATTGGACTGGTTGTTTTTGATTGTTTTGATGTATGTTTTTGATTAACAAAAAAACTCTTTCATTGGATCATTTGATCTGGAATCGGACACAGCTTGCGCTGTATGAGTTTGATTCTCTAAAACGAACAGTTTATAAGAGTCATTCGTATGGGTATCTATAAATAATGGTTGTGTTGTATGAGTTTGATTCTCTTAAACGAACAGTTTATGAGTCATTCGTTCGGGAATCAGACAACACTGGTTGTGCTGTATGAGTTTGATTCATTAAAACTAACAGTTTATAAGAGTAATTTCCCGTTCGGGAATCTGTAAATAATGGTTGTGCTGTATGAGTTTGATTCATTAAAACGAACAGTTTATAAGAGTAATTTCCCATTCGGGAATCTGTAAATAATGGTTGTGCTGTATGAGTTTGATTCATTAAAACTAACAGTTTATAAGAGTAATTTCCGTTAGGAATCTGTAAATAATGGTTGTGCTGTATGAGTTTGATTCATTAAAACGAACAGTTTATAAGAGTAATTTCCCGTTCGGGAATCTGTAAATAATGGTTGTGCTGTATGAGTTTGATTCACTAATACTAACAGTTTGAGTCATTTGTTTGGGAATGTGACAACTGGTTGCGCTGCATGTGTTCGATTCACTAAAACGAAATAGTTTAAAAGAGTTGTTGCACTGTATGTTTTTGATTCACTAAAAAGAACTGGTTCATTAGTTCATTTGATCAGGAATCGGACACAGGTTGCGCTGTATGAGTTTGATTCTCTGAAACGAACAGTTCATGAGCCATTTGTTGTTTGAACCAACCGTTAACGGAACTGAGCGTCATTTGGTTGTGGTGTATTTTTTACAACTAATGGTGCTTTTCCACTACACAGTACCAGCTCGCCTTGACTCAACTCGCCTCTGTTTGGTTTTCAACTGTGTAAAAGTTGTACCTGTACCTGCTTCCAGGTACTTTTTTTGTATCACCTCCGGCAAGGTTCTGAAGCGATACTAAAATGTGACGTGAAAACATAGCAGACTGCTGATTGGTCAGAGAGAATCGTCACTATTCACTGCGTCCTCATTGCACGCGCCAGGTGGAGTATACTGAATAATCCCGCCAATTTGAAACAGTTTGGCCAGAGATTGCCTGATATACCCATTACTAATATTATGGCAATTCGGAAGAATACGCCGTGGAATACAAACGAGGAGGTGCAGACTTTCCTTTGTTTGGTAAGGGGGTGTGTGTCGCGTAGAAGATTACGTCACAGCAGTTTCCTGCGGCGTCGCTATGACGACCAGGTACTATTGTGGAAGCACTATCTGCAATGGAAAACGGAGCAAAAAGCGTGCTGAGCCGAGTCAAGCTGGTACTGGTAATGGAAAAGCGCCATAAGGCTCCAAGGTATGTGCACATGCGACAAGAAATTGACTTTTTTTTTAAAAATACACTTTGAAATGAGTAAACTGTGTGACAACTTGCCCAAGTTTCTCCTATACAACAAAACTATTAACTCTGAACAAAAAATACAGCTCACCAAGGGACTACTATTCTAGTTTCAATGCCCTTAAATTCCCCCTTATACTGGGACTTTGGGGAATGTTCATAACACACTAGAGTGTGTGTGTGTGTATGAGAGAGAGAGAAAGAGAGAGAGAGAGAGAGAGAGAGAGAGAGAGAGAGGAAGTGGTGATTTTGGCAGGACCTCAGCACTGTGTTGTTACCAAGGCTACAACAACGTGCGGGCCAACCGCAGGTGCCGAGGCAACAACAGTGTTTCCCAATTAGGGACCCTGAGAGAGGCCCAATAATGAAATGTGGCCCCGGGCTGCACTGGGTTAACTAAATGGATCCACAGTCATTTAAAGTTAACAAAAGGCTGACTCGGGAGGCATTTGAATGCTCACCCCCTTCTCCGTGTCCCACTCTCATTCATATCACACAGTTAAGGATGTGGTTTAATTCAGGGGGGCTGATTTAAAAATAAGGGATCTCCCCGACAGGGCAAATCTATCATTGGCGGTTAACAGTTTTCAATAGGACACCAACGCCGCAGCGAGACTAAACATATCCATAGGGAAGACACAGTCTCTGTGGCTCTCATAAATTTTTAAGCAGCAAAAGTACACAAGTGAAGAAATTCAAACAACTAATCCTATTCTCGCAGCCAGAGTGCTTACAAATACGCTCAAACGCACTCAGACCAGCTTTGCCCTCAGAGCCTGAGAAGGGAACCAAGTTGTCCTGTTTGCCGAGGGCTAGTGTCCACACATCCGCTTCCACAAAGGCCCCATTGAAAGTGCGCCCAGGTTAAAGTGTGTTTGAAAACCCTGTTTAACAGCACAGAAAAGGAGGCACAACCCTGACTGAGAGCAGAACCAGCAGGCCTCACAATGTCAGCCTCAACACACATACTGGCTGTTGTGCTGACACTTACTTTTTCTGTCTCCCTCTCCCTTCCTGGTGAACAATATGAAGGGAGGTGCAAGAGAGGAAGTAGCCAGGCTGGGTGGTGAGCGGGAGGGAGGAGCGGCCCCTCTCTTTCCCATGTGAAGGACAAGTCTGTTGGAGCGTCAGTCTGGGGCCGTGATTGTGTTCGGCGCCTGGCTGCGTCTCACAGAAGACCCCCATTAATCACTGAAGCAGATCTCTCTCTCGCTCTCTTTCTCTGCCCTTATGCAATGCACCACCTACATCCAGGACCCCACACACAGAAGAGGCATGTGCGCACACATTTAGCATTTCTTAAATGCAAACATGCAGAATAAACTGCACTCTTCACAAATTAAGGGTTGTTTTTTATTTGAACAACTGGTCAAGCTCCTTAAGGGATAGCTCACCAAAAATGACAAATTGCCATCATTTACTCACCCTGGTGTCATTAATTACAAACCGGTATGACTTTCTTTTTTTCTGCAGAGCACAAAATTAGTTATTTTGAAAGATGTCTCAGCGTTATTTTGGCCATACAATTAAAGTCAATGGGGTCATATATAAAAATTACTCCTATATATATATATATATATATATATATATATATATATATATATATATATATATATATATATATATATATATATATATATACAGGTCCTTCTCAAAAAATTTGCATATTGTGATAAAAGTTCATTATTTTCCATAATGTAATGATAAAAATTAACTGTCATATATTTTAGATTCATTGCACACCAACTGAAATATTTCAGGTCTTTTATTGTTTTAATACTGATGATTTTGGCATACAGCTCATGAAAACCCAAAATTCCTATCTAAAAAAATTTGCATATTTCATCTGACCAATAAAAGAAAAGTGTTTTTAATACAAACAAAGTCAACCTTCAAATAATTATAATTATGTTCAGTTATGCACTCAATACTTGGTCGGGAATCCCTTTGCAGAAATGGCTGCTTCAATGCGGCGTGGCATGGAGGCAATCAGCCTGTGGCACTGCTGAGGTGTTATGGAGGCCCAGGATGCTTCGATAGCGGCTTTAAGCTCATCCAGAGTGTTGGGTCTTGCGTCTCAACTTTCTCTTCACAGTATCCCACAGATTCTCTATGGGGTTTAGGTCAGGAGAGTTGGCAGGCCAATTGAACACAGTAATACCATGGTCAGTAAACCATTTACCAGTGGTTTTGGCACTGTGAGCAGGTGCCAGGTCGTGCTGAAAACGAAATCTTCATCTCCATAAAGCTTTTCAGCAGATGGAAGCATGAAGCGCTCCAAAATCTCCTGATAGCTAGCTGCATTGACCCTGCCCTTGATAAAACACAGTGGACCAACACCAGCAGCTGACATGGCACCCCAGACCATCACTGACTGTGGGTACTTGACACTGGACTTCAGGCATTTTGGCATTTCCTTCTCCCCAGTCTTCCTCCAGACTCTGGCACCTTGATTTCCCAATGACATGCAAAATTTGAGCGACAGTCCAGTGCTGCTTCTCTGTAGCCCAGGTCAGGCGCTTCTGCCGTTGTTTCTGGTTCAAAAGTGGCTTGACCTGGGGAATGCGGCACCTGTAGCCCATTTCCTGCACACGCCTGTGCACGATGGCTCTGGATGTTTCTACTCCAGACTCAGTCCACTGCTTCCGCAGGTCCCCCAAGGTCTGGAATCGGTCCTTCTCCACAATCTTCCTCAGGGTCCAGTCACCTCTTCTCGTTGTGCACCGTTTTTTGCCACACTTTATTCCCACAGACTTCCCACTGAGGTGCCTTGATACAGCACTCTGGGAACAGCCTATTCGTTCAGAAATGTCTTTCTGTGTCTAACCCTCTCGGTGTCAATGATGGCCTTCTGGACAGCAGTCAGGTCAGCAGTCTTACCCATGATTGCGGTTTTGAGTAATAAACCAGACTGGGAGTTTTTAAAAGCCTCAGGAATCTTTTGCAGGTGTTTAGAGTTAATTAGTTGATTCAGATGATTAGGTTAATAGCTCGTTTAGAGAACCTTTTCATGATATGCTAATTTTTTGAGATAGGAATTTTGGGTTTTCATGAGCTGTATGCCAAAATCATCAGTATTAAAACAAAAGACCTGAAATATTTCAGTTGGTGTGCAATGAATCTAAAATATATGAAAGTTTAATTTGTATCATTACATTATGGAAAATAATGAACTTTTATCACAATATGCTAATTTTTTAAATTTTTTTAATTTTAATTTTAATTTTTTTTTATGCTAAGCTCAACATAGTCATTATGTAATTTTAATTGCAAGATACAGTTGAGAAGGTCAAGACCTCTGGACAAGACAAAAGGAGAAAAAAAGTAGTAGTAGTATAGTCATGGAACTTGTATTTATAGAAAGTACCACCTCTCATTCATGCACACACATAACCAGGGTTAAACACACAAAGTACAAAAATATAAAGAGCACCTTATTCAAGCACACACACACAGTCATTTATTTACTGAACTCATGTGGGTGAGCAGCATGTAAAAGCATTTCATGAATGCAATAAAAAACAAACGTACTGTAAATACCACTATTTGGAAAAGCTGCAATGTTCTTTTAATCCTCTTGCACTGAGGTGGAGAATGTCAAATAGCTGGCAATCCAACCTGATGAGAGCAGTGGAATTGTTGGCGTGTTCACATGAGGATTGTTTACCTAAACTGCTAAAGCTGGATACAGACTCTCAGCGCAGCTCTGAGCGCTAGTGAACGCTCGCCAATTTACACATATCCTATATCATAAACATATGTCCTACATATCTATTATATCTCCTCAGGTCTTACAATATAATTTTGCTAGCCGACAACAGAACTTGCTGATCATGGTAACAAATAGTTTTGCATATTTCATGTATTCCTCTATAATGCAATAATATTTTTTACCTTAATATTTGATTAATTAATATATACAATTGTTTTCTTCACTGTTATTCTATTCTATTCTATATGCTTTATTTGTCAACTCCATAACAAAGCAGATAAGAACTGAAACATGAAACATGAACTTCCTGTCACTCAGATCCTCACACCCTCATCTCCTCCAGCTCTCTAATGCTAATTTAAAGAGCAGGGGAGAGCAGAGAAAGAGAGAGGCGGATAGAGCAGCAGGTCAATGGCTTCTTCAGCACATAAACCTTCCTGTAATGAGCAATATTTGTGAAGCATCAAGGGGAGTCTCTAGAGTCGAGTGTCACATGCGCACACAGTTCCTTCACCTCCAGCAGTGCGCACACCGCACACACAAGCTTTTTGTGTTGCACTCAGGTATCATGGGTGGAAATGAATACCTCTGGGCAAACATAAGATCATGTTCCTGTATTGGCCATATTTGAGATTTTTAGATCAGTGGTTCTCAGTGGCTGTCGCACTTCTGCTGTCATTTGATTTTTGAACAATTCATTAATAATGTGTGTGTGTGTGTGTGTGTAAAGATATGTGGTTTATGAGAACACAAAAGTGTATGAAATGGGTATTACAACGTAAACATGATTTATGAGGACACTTCCTGTGTCCTCGTAAACCAAATGGTTTAAAAAACGTAAAAATGTGAAAAATGCCAAAAGATTTGTGTAATGGATAAAAATATATTCAAAAGTGTTTTCTACCATTTTTTCCCTTGACATTCTATTATATTTCATTTACTCTAATAAATAAATTATATCTATTTCATACACTCATTTATTAATTCATTTTTGAATTTCAATAATCTGACAGATTTTGTGTGTACACACAGACACACACACAGACACACACGCACGCACGCACGCACGCACACACACACACTTTCAAAAGTTTGAAATTCAAAAATGAATTCATAAATGATATATAATGTCAAGGAAGAAAATGTAATCACATTAAGCATTCATAGTGTTGCTGTGATCAATCATTTAATATAATCACAGTCATTACAGCTACTGAGTTTGGTATAAATAACAATTGAAAACAAAATTATGCAGATTTTAGTATCTCAACATAGAGACAAATCCATTAGATAAACAGCAAACAAAACACATCAGCGGCATAAACAAGACAGAGAGGCTGATGTCTCTTCATTGTTCCTGTACGATAAACATGTTTATCACTGAACCCAGATTAAGTGAACTGGGATTATAACCCATCAGTATTCCCAATCCCAGCACTGGAATCTCATTATGTACAGTCTCGTTTCAAAACATTATATTCTAGAAAAACAACAACAATTCTTAAAAAAACATTCTGAAACGTGCGGACAGATCATCATTTAGTCTGATCAAAACACAGTCAACAAGGAAAAATGGGCCTTTTGATTGGCAGAGACTGAGTGAATGGAGCAATAACATTGTGAGCAGGCCTGCGGGTTGTGTGTGTGAAATCTGGGTGTCTATGCGAGGTCACTAATGGGTGTGAGGATGTATTGCTGTGTCAGCTTGATAAAGCACTGCCTCTGGAAGCTTCCCATCCATCGGCGGTGATTAATCAACCCATCAGAGGCTGTTAATCATGGAAACAATACACAGATTACAGACACACAGATGCATCCTAAACAGCTCATACACATGCAATGAGATCAGATAGCAGACAGTGATTTGTATTTCATTTTACAATAACAAATCATCAAACACTTGATTGGCTTTTTGCATGTTTGTTTGCTTTTTAATACATTTAGCATAAATTAGTTATATGTAAATTTGCAAAAGTGGGCTATAAATGCAATTTACACAGCCGATAAACTTGTTTTCCAAATATCTATTCTAAACCTCATTAAAACTTTGCTTCTGAAGCAAAATGTGATCAAATATTAAGACTTGTTTTCAGAAACATAGCTTGTTTTTCTTACCCAGTTGGCAAATATTCTAAGTAAATTTAGTGATGTTTATATTTATGTTATCAGAAGCATGCATAATAGATTAAGTTGTATTATCAGAAGTGTTTTCATTTGCTAGTAGATTAGCAATCAGTGATGAAGGTGTAATGCTGTTAAGACAATCTGACACCTGAGAGGTGTAAATCCTTCACTTGTAATATGAAAGTCACTCATTCCTTAACGGTAAAAGTACAACCACCTCCCTTTTGATGCATTTCACACAGTCATTTGCATGTAAGTGTTGTGTAAATGACTGCCCTCACATTTACACATGCAATGTAAGCTGAATTTGACAACAAGAAAGCTTTGTGCTCCTTAGAAATCCTGACAAATGTCTCTTAAGTAAGCCATTAGGAAATAGCATCTTTCCTTTTCATCTCAATAATGTATCCCCAACAGATGCGGAGCAGATTATCTCGATTACTCCTTTCTTCAGGACTGTTTTGCTGCATTTAAAGGGATAGTTCACCCAAAAATGAAAATTAGCTAATGATTTACTCTTCCTCAAGTCATCCTAGGTGTATATGACTTTCTTCTTTCAGATGAATACAGTCGGAGTTATATTAAAAATGTCCTGGCTCTTCCAAGCTTTTTTTCCAAAGCAGTTTCTGTTTTGGTCTATCTATCCATCAGAAAAAGTGCTCCACATGGCTCCGGGAGGTTAAAAAAGGCCTTTTAAAGCAAAGCGATGTGTTTGTGTAACAAAAATATCCATATTTAAAAATTTACAAACTGTAATCTCTAACTTCCGCTAATTTTTCGTATACGCGCGTTCACGAGAGACTGCCGTTCCAGCGCATGATGTAGGACGCAGGCGTAGCATAAGTTACGGTGACGAACATGGAAGCGCAGAGGATAGAGCAAAACAAAACTTGGTTCTCGTGAGAACTAGCATATTCTCACCGGAGTGTCCTACGTCATACGCTGGAACGCCAGTCTTTCTTGAACGCGCACGACAGTTAGCGGAAGTTAGAGATTACAGTTTGTTAAGTTTTAAATATGGATACTTTTCTTACACAAACGCATCACCTGGCCTCAGAAGGCCTTTATTAACCCCCCGGAGCCGTGTGGAGCACTTTTATGATGGATAAATGTGCACTTTTATGGACTTCAAAACAGAAACAGCTAATTCTCTACCATTATAAAGCATTTTTTAATGTAACTCCGAATGTATTCGTCTGAAAGAAGAAAGTCATATACACCTAGGATGGTTTGAGGGTGAGTAAATCATGGGCTAATTTTCATTTTTGGGTGAACTTGCCCTTTAAAATATATCAGATCAGCCTCTTTAATAAACTACACCAGGAACGAATCTCAATATGTTGCCTTAGATGTGTTTGACAAAGGCATTCCCTTCTTTTTGGAGTGGAACTGAGACTATCACAATTCCCAGAAATACCTGAAGCATCTTCACACTACTTGTCTTAGGTACGGGCACATAGACGCAGCCGCTCCCATAGAATCCCGTATTTTCATTTCAGTAATTAGACCCATTGATTACCCCGACGCTGGCTGCATTCCATGAGAGACGGGAACCTGCTATTTTCCGTCTCCCTTAACCACATGTTTGATATCAAAGATGACTCATCATTTTTATCATCATTTCACACCACCCCTGATTCTGTGTTTTTACTGGCACCTCTCAGCTGTACGGAGGGGGAGTTTTATTTTTCTCTGTTGCCCGCTCTTTTTCTTTCCTAGACCGCGAGATGATTAGATATGAGAGTCGGGTGATAAATTAGAACAACGGGCAGTTTTCCACTACATACAAGATGTGCTAATTTAGGAAATGTGGTCAGGGTGCGTCCTCACCCTTCATAACCGTCACCCCGCGCTCTACGTGGAAGTTACGCGCTCTGGCAGATGGCTGTTCGCAGGGCAGCTAGATAATGATGGAGGATTAAACGCCTGACTCCCTCGCCACATTCCCCTCCTGCATGTGTTTGTGTTCCCTCTTTAGTGAGAATTTATGGGTTCTGCAGCGCAAAGATAGATTGCCACAAAAAAAAGCCTCTGAGAAAACTGCACTAATCTGCAAACGATAATTCCCATTCAAGTGAGTGATTCTGGATTAATAAAAATGCTAATTCATAGAAACGCACGGAATGTCTCCCAGTGAGGAGGATTCGTGGCATGTTTGCCCTCGACTCTATTAAAAAGAAAGACACCGGGATCATAAATATGGATCCGGTTTTGTCTGCGAGTGTGGGTGGTTTGTGCCAAGCAGCTACACTCATCCCAAACATATTATTCATTTGAATACCACAGGCAAAGGGACACAACGACATGGGAGTAATTGAAAGAGATGTGATTAAAATCTGGAAGGCCATGTTTACACCTAGTAAACATCTTGAGTGATTCAATCACTAGTTGTCAACCAGGATGTAGTTGTTTTCACCTATTAACATGCATCTTAAATGCATCTTCTTTGAGGTCCTTGGACACATTAGTTTAATTTTGACTACCTCTTTGACTAAGGATCTAAGGGCACGAAGAACACAATATTTTGCAACATATTTAAAAACAATTCCAAGATGCGTTCCAAGGCAGTGATCTAGCAGGACAGAGTTTAACTGCTATAAATATCAAAGCATTTGCTTAATAAATGCTCACTGGGGCATTAGGCCAGCAAGTGTGTTGAAAGTGGCTTATTGTTTTTCCTTTGTGGTTTGTTTGAGCACCTTAATAAATGTGTGTTTGTGTGTGTGTGTGTGTGTGTGTGTGTGTGTGTGTGTGTGTGTGTGTGTGTGTGTGTGTGTGTGTGTGTGTGTGGTGAAACCGTTTCAAAATAACTTTTGACTCAAATACTGGGTGAGAGGCAGAAGTCAGCAAAAGATCTACAAGCAGCATTAGAAACTAACCAGGGCTTAACCATTAAACGCATACCTCGGGTCTTTAGTGAACCAGGACGTCATTCATACCCTACTTCTCATTCATTTTTTAAAGTTAGACATCAACCTTCTTAGTATTCCTCAATCAACTTGTTATAAATTTATGGAAAATACGTTTTTCCATTAATTTTTTGTAAAAATTGTATAGGGTCGCTAACGACCCGAGATGTGTAACAGTGTAAGTATATTGTTTTCTGCACAGCAATAATTCAATCTTTGATGACTGAATAAGTGCAATTCACCTTTATTCCAGAAGGTGGCAAATTATGATACAGTTATCACACTCATAGTTATCGCAGGCAGAAAACATAGGAATAGGAAAAAAATAGGAAGTATCATCAGCAAAACTCGAAATGGCTCAGTGATTTACTGCAGAGCAAGTACTGAACACAATCAAATATTAGTGTCTGTCACTTGATGGTGGATCTGGTGAAGAAGCTGACAGTGATCAAAATATTGATTTTGAAGATGTTGAAAATTAAAGTTAATATTTTTGAGATGGCGAATTGGTGCCAGATGCTGAATGTACTGGGAAATGAGTCTGAACGAGGACAGTGATGATGGTATAAAACCTCTGCTCAGACTGAACCCTTCCAAGCTCCAAAAGATAACAAAATATGCTTTATTTTACTCTTCGGTAATTGTTACTCTAATATCAGGAGAGTTTTATATTATCGCGACAGGTAGAGATCTATCCGTGTTAGATATAGATCCGGGTCGCTAAAGACCCAAATATGTAATAATGATTGGTGAAACATTCATGCATTTAAGGGATAAAGCAAAAATGCCACAAAAGTGGAAAAAAAGTAAAATGTGGGGGCAAAAAAAAAGCCCCATAATGTTTTTCTTCTGTGCTTGTAAACTGTAGTGACTTTCAGTTAGTTGACTAAACTCAAGTATGGGTCAATGAGACAAAACAATAACCAAGAAGATAAAAATCTGTTACAAATATAGTTTGAAATAGAATTGTCCTCAATTTAGATTTAATGAAATAATGTGTAATGAAAAATGTCTAACCATGAGATAAAAAGTACAATTGTTTCAAAAGTGAAACAATCAAATAAAAACAACTAAAATACTTTTCTTGCACCCTTTCAAAATGAAAAAAATATTACATTAAATATTACATATTTAAAAAAATGTTTTATTATTGAACAATTATTTTTAAAATAAATTAATTGCACACACACGCTTTTATGGGAAAATTCCATAGACATTATGTTTTTATATACAGTGCAAATGGTATATTTTATCCCCTAACCCTAAACCTACCCATCACAGAAAACTTTCTGCATTTTTACATTTTCAAAAAACATCACTTAGTATGATTTATAAGCTGTTTTCCTCAGGGGGACATAAACATGTCCCCACAAGGTCAAGGATTTCGGATATAACCATCTTTGTGGCCTCACAACGTAGGGTCTGTCGGCACAAGTTCTGTTTATTTAGAGTCAGTCTGACTGAGACAGTACAGAGTATCACTTAAAATAAAACACGCACAGCCTGTAATTTAAGGACAGTGTTAGTACATGATAGAAGCCAGCTCGAGAACACACAATAAACGCTCTGGTTTATTCAGCCCCATTGGTTTTCGCTTTGTAAAGGGAGCTGGAATGAGCTGAATTCCATTTTATTTCACCACATTTATTTGGCTCCGGTGTTGTTTTATCATTAGTGTTTTGTGAACAGGAGTTTAAATGAGGACAATCGGCTCTGTAGTTGCTTTAACATGCACAACTTCCTCACCGTGCAACATATGGTATCGGTGACATTTACAGCCGAGCTATAAGTCTGGTTCATGGTCATGATAGTTGCATGCATACACAATCAAGTTTTGTTTCTTATCTGTTGCGAACGCTCCCAGAAGAAAACTTTATTATGATGGATCACAGTGATGTCACAAGTAGTTTTAGCGTCAAAGACAAATGTGGCCTTTGTTTCCCGTGAACCGCCGTCCTCACCTGGAACCAGACCGGGGCTGGCCAGCTGCCAGGTGCGTACTTGGCGGAGGATACGGCCCTGTGTTCTTGGGAGATGAGGCCCCAGCGGAGGATTTGAGGGCCTGATAGGATTAGACTCCCTTTCTTTACACAACATTGATGAGGATAAGGAATCCGTAGAGCGCTCAAGCACCCCAAAGCTTTCCTAATGCAAAGCATCAGATGCCTTCACTGCTGCACTAACACCAATACACACGCCATCAAACCTCCACAGAGATGATTTCTCCAGCAGCTGGTCTGGTTACATGTGCTTTGCTTTGATTATTCAACCACAAACTAATAGTGGTGTTTATTACCTCATGGGGAATTTGCTCACTTCGCTCCATATGTCTCACATACCTTGATCTAAGGATAAATATTAGTAATATCTTTTCCTAGCCAAGAGAAATATATGTAAACAGTCGTGTAAGGACAGTTGAGCACCAGAGTCAAAAGTTCACCAGCACCAGCACTATGGATTATGGCAATGTGGATGAGGTGTTACATGAGTTGTTTTCAGTGATGAGCAATTTGTACGTCTACTCGGAAAGAAACAAATGCTACAGGATAGTGTGGAAAACTCAGATGCGACAATTCGGACTATCTTTTGACTTGTGGAGGGTCTATTTACAGAAAGTGCCAATAGCCTGTCTTGTTGGCAAAGGCTATTTGACACTAATTGTCTGGTAAAAGCAGAAAAAAAGCTTCTTCTTTTTTTAG
Organism: Gobiocypris rarus; assembly: GCA_023029165.1. Taxonomy (NCBI): domain Eukaryota; kingdom Metazoa; phylum Chordata; class Actinopteri; order Cypriniformes; family Gobionidae; genus Gobiocypris; species Gobiocypris rarus. The sequence continues at coordinate 14,888,400 of CM040924.1, read as the reverse complement.
TTGCCGGCCACCACAAGCATTGTTTACCATTTTCACAAAATTTCCATGGCCCCCATAATATTTTGTTGTATGAATATCTGAAGATGCAAAATATTAAAAGAAAGAACAGAGCCTCTGCTTTTAAACAAACGCCTAATGCTTTCTTTTATATCAACACTTTCATAACATTTTAAGCAATACGCTGAGAAAATCAGGTTTTTGTCAAAGACTAAATCCAGATCGGATTCAGGACGATGATCAAAACATAGATGGGGTAGATCGAGTCCATCAACACCCCCAAAACTTGCACAGTCATATAGCTCGTCCTGTGTCGACATTTCATTCGGTAACATTAGGCAGTTTTGATTAAAGTGCAATTTAATGTTGATGGTTGCGTTATTTTACATATGCATATGTTTACATATGAGATTGCTTGTTTCTGAATCTTCTTCACATGTGTTTTGATCTGGAGATTCAGTACTCTTTCAGAAGATTTGTAATAGTGCCCCCTACACTGAAAACTGTGAAACACAGTAAGCTGGAAAATTCAGTCAATAGCAAATAGGAAGTGTTTTCTCACAAATTATGGAAATTTCTGTCAATGGCAATTTCCATACATTTCTAGTTTGAATCCACCCATTCTTCTCCCTTTTCCCATCGCATCAAATATCAGAGGCATTTGCTTTAAATAAAAAAATGAAGAACCTATTCGAAAAGTGGAAATGAAGTGCCTAACGGATATTTAATAGTGGGAATAATTATTTGGTATTACTATTTAAGCATAAGTTGCATCCGGTGCAAAGAAAATACACCTATCACTATTTTGCACTTGGTGTAAATAGCCTCTGTCTTTAACTTGACCTGGCTTCTTAAAAACTAAATCTCATGGCAGAAGATGCTTATAACCAGCAGTGGTGCATCATTAGTGTGTTCTGCTTTAGCCATTAGTTTTAGTTTTCTAACCTAAAATCCTAAAGCTAACAATTAAAGCACAGCATGCTTATATGCTGGTGCTAAAAATCTAAACTTAAAAATAAGAAAATAACAGATATAATATACTTTATAACATATTCTTAACTGAAATGTAGAAAACATTTCTGTAAAGCTGCTTTGAAACTATATGCATTGTGAAAAGCACTATACAAATAAATGTGAATTGAATTTAAGCAAAAACTCGGAGTTCATTAATCAACTAGTAAAGTTGTTGGATGACTAATTTAACAATCGCCTCTCCATATTTTGAAAATTCTGTCATCATTTCATGAGTAAATAATGACAATTTTCAGTTTTGGGATGAACTATCATGACTACAGTTTACAGAGTGATTTAACTAAATTATATAAACTATTCCATGCCTAATCCAATGCGTCATACAAATTCAAAGTCCATTAAAGAAAACACATTAGTCTTCAAAAAACAAAACTAACAAAGGTCAAGAAAAGGCCAGGCATGCTAACACAGATTAGAATCATGTAGGAGGATCTCTTCGTGGCACATATCCACTCTGTGATAAAAATGCTAAAAGGGAGCTCCTTTTCTATCGTTTATGACCAAAGGTGAAACTTCGGTCCCAACTGCATGGCTGAATTTGATGCCATATTTTACAGAAGTTCTTCAAAGGTTCAAAGAGGCAGGAAAAGGGCTGTAATCAGGTCATTTGAGGCCCAGACAACCTCAGCCCAGACTTCGGATCAGTGTCAAGGAGCACGGAGCGGTTTAAGACAGTTATGTACTCCTGTCAGATAAGGTATGTGTTCCTTTTTGATCTTTTCCCTCAGCTTTGATCAGTGGCTTTGAGTCTGAGTGTGTGGTGTTCATTTGGACATTAGGCAGTGGGGCAGATGGGAAGACTTGCTACGGAAAGTTGAGAACATGGCACACACATTTGCCTTTGGTCTCTTACGCTGTGGGGTCTTTAGATCTGAGCGATGGTGATTTTTTTCAGTCTGTCTGTAATGCACTGATCCTGGAGCTAAAGCAAGGATCATTTGGCGCAATATCCAATTAACCATAAATTATTGCTGCAGAGAGAAAAGTCAACACTTATATTTTAAAATCAGAAGAAAGTGTTATTTAACTCAATTTAATAAATAACACAAAACTATGTTTTTATTTTTTTAATTAGAGTTTTATATTGATTTTAAACATGATCACAATTAATCATGCCACAGACCTGTACAATAATGTTGTAATAAGGAATCATCATTTTTTAGTTTATATTTAACACAACTCAACTGCAACTACAGTGACATTTTTTTTATTAATAATACAATTAATAATAAATGTATGTAATTAAATAATAGTAAAATAATTAAAATAATAGTATTGGGACACCCCTCCAAATCACTGAATTCAGGTGTTCCAATCACTTCCATGGCCGCAGGTGTATAAAATCAAGCACCTAAGCATGCAGAATGGGTCGCCTTCAGGAGATCAGTGAATTCAAGCATTCCTGAAATTTCCTCTCTACTAAATATTCCACGGTCAACCGTTAGTGGTATAACAACAAAGTGGAAGCAATTGGGAACAACAGCCACGAAGTGGTAGGTCTAGTAAAAATCACAAAGCGGGGTCAGCGCATGCTGAGGCGCACAGTGCACAGAAGTCACCAACTTTCTGCAGAGTCAATAGCTACAGACCTCCAAACTTCGTGTGGCCATCAGATTAGCTCAAGAACAGTGTGTAGAGAGCTGGAATGGGTTTCCATGGCCGAGCAGCTGCATCCAAGCCTTACATCACCAAGTACAATGCGTCGGATGCAGTGGTGTAAAGCATGCCGTCACTGGACTCTAGAGCAGTGGAGACATGTTCTCTGGAGTGACAAATCACGCTTCTCTGTCTAGCAAACCGATGGGCGAGTCTGGGTTTGGCGGTTGCCAGGAGAACGGTACTTGCCTGACTAAATTGTGCCAAGTGTAAAAGTTTGGTGGAGGGGGGATTATGGTGATGGGTTGTTTTTCAGGGGCTGGGCTTGGTCCCTTAGTTCCAGTAAAAAGGAACTCTTAATGCTTCAGCATACCAAGACATTTTGGACAATTTCATGCTCCCAACTTTGTGGGAACAGTTTAGGGGTGCCCCCTTCCTGTTCCACCTTGACTGCGCACCAGTGCACAAAGCAAGGTCAATAAAGACATGGATGAGCGAGTTTGGTGTGGAGGAACTTGACTGGCCTGCACACAGTCCTGACCTCAACCTGAAAGAACACCTTTGGCATGAATTAGAGCGGAGACTGTGAGCCGGGCCTTCTCGTCCAAAATCAGTGCCTGATCTCACAAATGTGCTTCTATAAGAATGGACAAAAATTCCCATAAACACATTCATAAACCTTGTGGAAAGCCTTCCCAGAAGAGTTGAAGCTGTTATAGCAGCAAGGGCGGGCCAATTCTATATTAAACCCTACGGATTAAGAATGGGATGTCATTAAAATTCATGTGTATGTAAAGGCATCCCAAATCTTTTGGCTATATATAAATATATATATATATATATATATATATATATATATATATATATATATATATATATATATATATATATATATATATATATATATATATATATATATATATATATATATATATAATATATATATATATATATATATATATATATATATATATATATATATATATATATATATATTAGAAACCATGTAAAATAAATAGTGCAATTATTAATTATATTAATAGTTATTATTTATAAATAGATTGCTATATTTAAATATTAATTATTTATACTACATTCAAAATATTCATAATACCTCCATTTAGGGTCCAAATAAATAATACAGACATGATTTTCAGTACTTTAAGCTCCAGGCAACGTAACACCATGTGAACTGGTAATAAATTGTCCCCGAAAATTCCTTATGTCCATTACAAATTCCGATGTTCATGCCACCGATGCAGCTGTCGGATACATACTGCTGATCTGTTGCAACCCTTTGAAACAGATTTTGGAAATTGCGAGCAAACTCCACTGAGCTAAATCTTCTCTGATTAAGTGTGGCTGTCTGCCTCCTCTGATAAAAAAAAGCTCTCTCCTTCACTTCTGCCCAGCCCCCATCATCCCTTAACAGCCAGCAGAACACAAAGACGACGGAGTTAGAAAAGAGAGATACCTATACTGTCTTAATCCATTTGGATTTAAACTATTTTTTAATCCAAAATGAACCTGGATTGTAACATGAGAAGCATTGAGCATGAGCTATTGCCGTTAGCACATTTTTTTTGGAGTTTGAGTTTGCAGCCACAGCCAATCTCTAAATGGTCTTTCTCTCAGGGAGGTTGCAAGATCACATTAAGAGCTGGACTGCTTAAAGTCTTTATCTTACAAGCAATAGGTTGAGCCCTGGTTATGGGTTTCCAGATTAGCCAGAGAAAATAAGCATCTTAAAACAAAGAGCAACAAAGCCAGATCTGCAGTAAGAGCACAAGAACCAGAGCGAAGCATTGATTTCAGTGCCAGGAGTATCAAGACAGGATGTCTACAGTAAATTATACATTTTCATTCATTCATTCCAAAAAAATAAAAAATAAATTGCCTTTAAACAGCTTGAAAAACATAATGAACTGATTTGGTTGCTTTACATGTAATTCAGAAAGCTCTTCCTGGTAAAGCCAGCTTTTCACTAACCGTGTTGTGTCATTTGTATCTAAACACACATATATATTCCTCCATATCTCTTAATATTTTTCATTTTGGTCCTCCAGATCTGTCTGTGCACTTCCTGTCCTTGAACCTAAAATGGCAGGTCAGCGGTACGGACATTTCCTCACATTCAGAAAAACACTAATAATAATTTCCTGCGTGGCTCCAGAGTAAACAAACCCTCACATTATATTACATAGTTTATAGACACAATCGCAAACATATTCAACTGTCTGTGTGGTCTTCATCTGAACAAAAAATACATTATATGATATTTCAAACACTATCAGTAACACTATTCGCTGTGAACATCTAGCAATCAGTGTGCTGGTGTGACATCTTTTCTTTTAACGTTATCAAAAGGGTTGATGATCCACAACTAAACAATCTAAGAGAAAAAGCTGCTTAACAGTCTTAGAAAAGGGCCACATAATGAACCAGAGAACATGGACAATGAAGTAAGTGTTGTGCAAATGAGAGGAATCGCCATCATTCCTTGTGTGCACTTAGAAGAGGTTCAAGCACTCCATCAAACGCTTTCAAACCACAGATCTTATCAGGTGTTAAAAGGGACTACAGAACAAAAGCTTCCATTCTCTCATGTCGCTCTAAAATGCAAGCCCGAAAAGGGACTGGGAAGATAGATTAAAGAGAGTGTTTGTTGTAGGTTTACAGGATCACCGAGCCGCCAAACACCATCCATATGAAGCAGTTTGTTGTTGTTTAGCAGCTTCATTAAGACAGTTGTGGTGTGTCCCCAACAGCACTGCTTGTGTTGCATCCCTGGAGGATTATTGAAAGCCATTTAAAAATGTTATTACATTCACAAAATATTTACATAATTACAAAGTAAATGTTTGAATAACTAATATATAGCGCTTGTGGCAAGAACAGAGAACGTTTATTTTACGTTACTGTACAAGCATGGTTTAAATTAGAATTATAAAAAGAGTTTAATATAAAATGATTAGTGCTGTCAACATTAACGCGTAAAGGTGCACTATGTAAATTTTCCGTCTGATAGAGGTCGCCTATTCAAAACAAAGGCGTAGTTTGATGGCGCCAAGTTTGAGCGCAGCATCTTGGGACATGTGGTCTTCACCTCACAGCCGGTGGAAAATAATGGGGGTAGGACTCGGGCAGAAATCATGTTCATGGATGCGGTTATTAATGTTACTGTAGCATGAAGCAGAGCAGGGGCGAGTGCTGTGGGAGCTGAACGCTGGAGCGATTGTTAGTGAGAGACAAGCGCGACTGCTCGCGAGCAGCGGGACTTTTAATTATTCCACAGTTGCCGGCGGCATTTCTGCTTTTCCGGTCATGAGGATGAGGTAAAGCAGCTTTGTTTATTATACTAGATACATTTGAGTGTGTTGAAAATGATGTTATGACGTTACTCTGTGCGTTCGCTCGGCGCCTGCTGTGACATTTGTTGCACACTGCAGTGAGAGTAAAGCGTTTCTGCCAAACGCTGAACAAAATAACACTGGCCTAGTGGTTTTTGGATATTTTACTGAAACATTTTTTACATAGTGCACCTTTAATGCTCAATATGATCATTCTCTTTTTCATGCAAATTATTTTAAATCATTCAAGCGCGACAAATCAAAAGAAAACGCACTGTCTGTGAATGTCCCGACCAAGCTACCACACGAGTCCTGAAAAGTGAAGCCAAAGCGTCTCGATCGCCCCCAGGTGGCTGGATGCATTATAGGTCATAAAGCCAGCCCTCTCCATGAAAAGTAATGGGACATAGACAAACTAAACAATCCAATTATGCAGAGTTCAGACGGCACGATTTTAACCCCGATTTTGACTCGCCAACAGGTTTTGCGAAATCGCAGACAAATGTCCAGAATCTAAGGCACGCGATTGACAATCACGCAGTGTGAATTACCGAAGACGCGATCTAAGAGAATCACAGATAAGTCGCCGATGCCTGTGAGATATTTGGCATGCTAAATATCTGGACCTGTCGATGATTCAAAATCCTGCTGTGTGAAATGTGTTTTGACTGAAAATGATATCGGCGATGCTCAACAGTCAACGAGAGAGCAAGAAGCAAGGCAGTGGGACGTTCGAGGAGGAGTTATAGACCAGAATATCAGTTTTAATTAGATATATTTATAATTATATCAAACAGAAACAAAGCACAAACATTTGCTTGACTAGACGCAACAGCAGCACTTTGCAAAATTATTTATTTACCTCCAACTCTCTTTGCAGAACACACAATCTCCCCAACCATTCCTCCCCTATCATTAATCTTCCTTTTTTTTCTTTTTCTCCTTTTTGCTGCAAATCAGGCAATTTGAATCTAAAGCTTCTTGTGGGCTATCTTTTTTAATAACAATTCCAGTCTCGCGCGAGAACTCCAGTCTGACGCACGCATGATCTCCGTTGTTTCCTTGTCACATCTCGCGTGTTTGGTTGTGAAACGTAGTTTGTGGACGAGAGAGTTGTCGGCGATTCTTCCTCTTGAAAAGTAGTATGAAGTATTATGCAGTGTAAAACCCCCTGTCACCAATTCATCATGCAGTGTGAACACAGAAGAAACTGAATGATACCCCAGATAGTCATGCAGTGTGAATATAACTGCGATCTGACTACTTTGAAAATCGTGCATACATTTTTCCCAAAGATGTCATTCTGTCATTTTATGCAGTTTTTCAAGTTCAAGTGTTCGTTCTTTAAATAAGTTTTGTTTTAGTTAGTTATTTGAAGCTATAAAAACAGGGGTGTGATGTCATGATTATCAGCTGAGATTGACAGCTTCTCTGAACGAAGTCACTGAGGCAACGGACATTATTCAGGAACTTTGTTAGGAGATTGGAGCTTTAACTTTAATTTCTACATATATTTCACCAAAAGTTGTTAATTAGACAGGACCTTGATATCACGGCTCCACTTTGGCTCACTACTGCACAGACTCAAGACCCAAGATGTCAGCTCCATATTTGAACACTGGCGGCTTCGTTTACTTCAACAAAAGAGAGTGTAGGCGCGCCGTCCATCTTTTTTTACAGTCTATGGTCCCGACACACACACAACGGACAGAAAGATGCGCATCAGAACTGTGCACACAGACAGAACACATAATAACACACGGAATTATGCCAAAATGTCCTTTTCGTCGAGTATCCTCAGTATCCTCAGAGTAGTCTTAAAGTATTAAATGAACTCAGAGAGTTGTGAGAAAATGAGATGCGCGTGACAGCGCGTCAGATCCACGTCGTGGAGCAGCGGCAGGTCTTTAAGTGACAGCAGCCACTGATGATATCTGTCATTAAAGTTAACCAAAGAACAAACGTAACAGAGAAAATCAATCACTGCTCTCGATTAAAGAACTTTTGTAGATTTAATAAGGATTGATCTATATTTAATTAATAATTTATGCAGTTCAGATTGTTTGAAACTTTTTTTATTCCATTTTTTATTCAATTTATGTATATTTCCTACCTGTTAGACAGTTAGGAAGGGCACAGGTAAATATGAAATGTATTGTTAATGTGATTGTTTTAAGTTCACTTAAATAATTAAAAAAAATTTTTTAAACCTAATAAAATGTAAAAAAAAAAATGTGATCGCTTTCAATTACACTATAATATGGAATGGCTATAATTAATGTTTAAAATGGGGGGGCATTTTAATCGAGGCCTTCATTCATAAAACATGTCATTAAACAAGTATTTAAAATATTATGTATTTTCTTCATTCATTTGGAAATTAACTGTGAAATTGTTACATGATAAAATATATTAAAAAACGTATAAAAAGTGTTTTTAATTGCGATTGATCATGAATTAATCATAGAAAATTTTTGATTAATCTAGTTAATTTTTAATAGATTTACAGCACTAAAAATAATATAATAATTATAATTAATATAACAATTAATATAAAGCAATTAATATAATATAATTAATATAATATAATAAATTAAATATAGATTTTAGGCTTCTTCCACCCTCAAATCCCATTTTAAAACTGTAGACAGTGGTCTCTCTCAGCTCCTATACTGACCCAGTCACCAGGTGATTACCTAGTAGCCATCCCAAACTTCAGAGGCACCGCAGGACACTCAACTCACAGGACGTGTAATGGAGGCTGGGTCCCTCCCTGTGGAGGTGAGGAGTAAGAGATGGGGCCTTACTGGAGTCTGTCTGCTTTTTTTATTGTTATTAACAGGGAGGAGGAAGCTCTAAATCAATCCAGTTCAGAGGCTCTTTAGAAGAGGAAACGGACCTGCCAGCCAGAGGAAGCGAGTCTGTCATGATCAATTAGATCCAGGGTATGAATGTATCCTAGTGGTTAAGTGATGTCTATTTTGTACATCTTGGTTGCCCGCTAGTTAAATTCATGGAATGGAAAGGGATAGAATAGAAGCCAAGCATCACTATTACTATTGCTGTTAGAATCTTGATTAATGATGTGTTCACACTTCTGGTTCAATTAAAACGAACCTTGGTGCGATTGCTCTGTTAGTGCTGTTCATTTGAATAAGCGTGAACACTGCCATCCTGGTGTGTACCAAACAAGCACCGAACTCTGGTGCATTTTGAATTAAATATGAAAGCAACATGCACCAAAGACATGTAAACGAACCAAAAACTGGACATAATGTCTCACATTTTATAAGCTCTTCACAAGTTCTCAGCTCCATCACATGTACACACATACAGCGAACGCATTTAGCCCAGCACACAGCATTGTTTTGGATCATTTGGATGCAAAATATGCATCATAAAAGCCTTTTTTGTACCATTAGGTAACAAACCAGGACTATATATTTTCTTTCTTTTTGGTCTGGACCAAACCAAACAATAAAACCGAACTACATGTGTGAACACACCCTAATATTAAAGTTTTGCTCTTACCATTTTCTTGACTGTTCATTAGTTTCTTGATGTCTTTCCTGATTTTGATATCAGGGAGCTCCGTTTTTTTAAATATGTGGCTGTTTTGGATGCTATCATTTGCTGTGACACCAATAATAGATTACATTAGTTGAACATCTCAATGTTTAAACCTCAGCGACAACATTAAAGACCCAACCAATCAGATTCAAACCACTGAGTCTTACCTACAATGGACCTGTGATAAGGGTGGTGATGGGGTGTTACTAATTACCTCACATGAACTAACAAGCACATAAACAGCAGTTATCTGTCTGTCCCTGAGCAACCTAAGTGCTGCTTTAAAGCAGAAAGCAGTGAGTGGCTGAGAAGAGTTATTCAGTTCAACTCCCAGAGCTCCCCTTGAGTGAGGGTGCTTTTTGCTTCACCGGTCTTCTCTTGCAGGGACAAATCAGTTCGTCAGTTGACTCGGCAGATTGCCAGGTCAGAGAGAGATAGAGAGAACGAAGACTAAAAGAGACCTGACTACCTCAGGCTGTCTTATATTTGAGTGGATCTTATGAAACCGGTCAAGAAGTATCCAGTCTCAGCCAAGAAAATCTTTAGAAATCATATTTTCTATAAGAATAAGCACCTTCTTATTACTGAAATGTGTCTGATGTATTTTGAAAAGATAATTCAAATTTTTGTAGTAGAGTAAGATATTTATTTTTTCAATTATTTAATCAAATAGTAAAATATATTAGAATAAATAGCATTTTTCAGGTTACAGTAATGAGATGAAGAAATTTTTTGCAGTAAGGAGAACGTTTTTTTTTTCTTTCGGGTTTAAATATATTAATACAGAAATTTGATTATTATCTACACGCTTAATATAGAGGGAATTCAGCGAGATTGGGACACTTTTTGCTATTGAGATGACTAGAAAAAAGTATCCCAATCAACCTGAATTCACCCTAATGAAATTCATGATTAAATGTAATTAATAATAATACAGAATTATAAATAAATAATGTTATTAAGAGGGCATGAATTACTGTTAGATAACTTTTGTCAAGATCACAAAAACATGGCAGAATTAAATTGAGCAATTTTGCAAATTACTTGAAAATTCAGTTACATCCCAAAAAAATTGTAACTTTTAGATTTGACTCAAGAAATCCATAACTTTTAACCATATATTTTTGAGTCTGAGGCAGCGGTGTCTGTCAAAAGCCAAACATCCATCCAAAAATGATACAATAGTGTTTCAGGCTCTCTTTCATTACTCACAACATTTTAGAGCCTACACGACTGCACTTGCACTGGAAATGTAAGCAAACAAGTGCACTCAAATATTTCATTTTCCAGAACCTCTTATGGTCAAGGCCATGGTATGTTTGGCTTGCTGGTTTACTGAAAATACGGAACATGTGCCTCATTTCTCAGTCTCCCCATTAAAGGAAAGGAGAGAGAACGATAGAGAGAGAGAGAGAGAGAGAGAGAGAGAGAGAGAGAGAGAGAGAGAGAGAGAGAACGATAGAGAGAGAGAGAGAGATAGGGGCCAATGCTGAAGGAAGCTGATGTGTTGAGTCTGCATATTGATTGTGGGGCTGCTTTGCCAATGTTCCCTTAATATGTAGGTCAGCAAAGCTCTAGACTCACTCAAGAGCATGTTAAATTCTCTTATTTGGGTCGCACCTCAATTACCACTGCTCTGGCCCTGATAAGCAGCTCAAAGATGATGTGTAAGGAAAATTCCTTTGGAGTAATTCAAGAATTGGTGTTCAGAGGCTATTTCGCGAAAATCGCAGTGCAACAGGCAAGCATGATAGAGAGGCAGACGGAATAAGCGGCTCTGTGTGTCGCTTATGCAAATGACAAGACCACCCATGTCCAACCTTCCCAGTCATTCAAACTTATTTACAAGGTTCAGCATCATCTCAGGAGAGAGGAGAGCAGTGCCCCTGAAACAATAGCATCATGGTGTAACAAGCAAGTCTTTTCAAATCTGTGCAAAAAGATGTAGCAACCGAGGTCGGCTGTAGTGCGCGATTGGCCTCAGCGCAACCAATGGTGAGATGCCGGTGCAAACCTCCAATCAGAATTAGACGCTTTCGAACAAAGGAATGTTGCACTGCATTTGATTATACCAGAGCTGGGAGACTTCAAGAAAAAGATGCTCCCAGGGTATGTGTTGAAAACTATTCAACATGCACACTTCCAGTAGCAGGAAAAAGGCAACAATGCTGCTATCTTTGTTTTAATATGAAAGCTTTAATAGATTAATCATGTGCTTTACTACTTTAAGGGATGTTCCATAGGGATAAACAAGCTACACATTCAATTAATACTCAACACACTCTCGGCATGGGGTCAGTGTTAAGCCTCAACCCTAAAGTCCTTTTCTCCGTATGGGGGGAGGGAGGATGACAAGCTCAGGGATTCAACCCTCCACACACACATTGCCAGAGAGATTAATGAAATGAATTTCAGAGATATAATAAACGGCAAGGAGCAGACACATTCTTCAGCCAGGAGAGAACATGACAGGAGCTGTCAGTCATTTCAAAAGGAAGGAAAGTCTTTATTCTCAAACTGGTGATTAGTGTTACATATTTAGCATATTGTGATTATTAGGAATGTTCTGTAATTGTTCTTGTTGTGCATGTTTTTCCCGTTTGTTTGAGATGGTGAATATTTTCTCTCCATGTAATCTTGTGCTCTTATGTACAGCATTAAATACTTAAAACAGGTTGAAGCTGCTAAACTGCTTTTTTGCCACTTTATACTGAGACAGTAAAAGGCACAGAATAATAAATGGACACAAGGAAGACAAAATAAGATCATAGTAAACTCACAAGATCACAAAATATGTACAGGATTATGGAAAGTCAAGCTTGAATTCTTGTCGTCTGCATAATCGCTGACATTAAACCTGTTTACTTTCTTAACTCTTTCCTGCCATTGACATAAATTTCCATTATTTATGAGTCAACGCTTGACAGAAATTGCCAGCTATCTGTGTTCACACAGTTATACGATAGGAGGTGCTATTACACATCTTCTAAAAGAGCACTGAATCGCCTGACCAAAACACATGCGAAAAAGAAGCAGAAACAAACAATATCACATGTCAGCAGATGCATATAAAATAATGCGATCATCAACATTTAACAGCATATTAAACAAAACTTCCATAATGACTTGCTCTACTTCATCTGTTATTTGATCATCGTTCTGAATCCGATCTGGATTTAGTCTTAAACAAAAATGCATTTTTTATGAAACTTGTCCATATTAAAGTGGGGTTTTTTTTCTTCCAAAAACGCTGGCGGGGAGTTAATAGACATTCCTAGTCTTTTATGCACAATTTATCAGAAGTACACATTGTTTCATGCCAGCAATAACATCATTACCACACGGCACATACTGATTGGCCTCTGCTGATCCTGCAGCCAATGAGACATTTAAATAGTCGGCCCATTGTTTGCTGTAAGCCAGTCCTGCAGTGCATGAGTTCCTGTAAACCTCTCCACCTGCCTAGATCTGCTATGGGATTTATGTATATGTCTATTTATGCAGCAGCAGCATATCTTACAAACTCACAGCAGCGTGTCTGTGTATCTATTAGCAGTGGCAAGTCCATACTTGCTCCACAGCAGCAACATAGCAGATCTAGATCTAGCAGATTTGAATGTTTTATCTATGCATTTGGCAGACACTTGCATTGCATTCAACAGCAGTTTTCAGTTCATGCATTTGACTGCTTGAGCTACAAGAACAGAACAAACTTATATTGTGTATAAAAAGTGATATATTCATGAAGACTTAACTTGCTTGACCTTTGAAACAACTTTACATTTTAGCTGATGTCATCTAGGCTTTTTGAGCATGGAAAACAATGTTAACCAAATAGGCAAAAAGCCATTTAGGCAGTGTTTTAGGCTACTGTTGAAGTAAACCTATCTAAAAGATTGTTTTAATTAACAGCAATTTAACACTAACTTTCGTGTAATAAACGTTATGGCAACACTTGTGAGTTACAATAGATTTGAAAGGAAAACGTTACCACTGGGATATGTCAAGGTTCTTTTGAAGGTGAACTTCCACATCCTGATTTCTTCTTTTTTTTATGTTGAATATCCTGTATTCTGCAAAGCCTTTTTCATATAGATTTAAATGGGTCAAATTAAGCTACACGTTCCTGTAATAATTAGTAGCGCATGGCACTAGCAACACCAATGTCATGTGTACGATTCCTAACAATAACAACAACAACAATACATTATATAGACCCTTTTAGGTGTCAGCCAAATGTATAAATATAAAAGTGTCAGCATGTGTTGCATGTACACATAATTTAGCATTTGCCCTGCTTACTCCATTGTCTTCATGCATTAAATTTTTTCAAATGTTGCAAAAGACAGAAACTGAGCTAAACGACGCTTGTGATGCAGGTAGCATGTAGGTGTGGCTCTGCTGTGCTTCTCAATAGGGTGCACTGACAGTAATGGTAGGGGTCTTCTAAAGCATCCTAACACGAGTGACACTGGTACACACCTCCGTAACCCAAAAGCCAGCCACATCTGTTGCCAGAACCTGTCGGAGCTCCCTAATTATCACACTAATTACCTGTGAAGGTGTATGATTACAATCACCTCCTGGACAAAAAGAACACAGGCTGGGATGCTGCTGTAATCTCTATTATAAAGAAGAGAGTGTGTTAAATGTATGTATTAATTAAGCTGCCAAACTTCATTATGCAGGATTACCTATCTCTTGTGAGGCTGTACATGCATTTACATCTTAAGTCATTGTTTGAATAATGTTGTGCTTTGTTTAATCTTATCATCCTTATGTAAGTGCTCTGAATAAACCTTCAAAGAGCATATTTCATTGCATTTTGTAACAGCTGTTGTCCTATTTGTAATGAATTTGTACACAGATACTAATTTTTGCATAATAACAAACATTTTACATATGAACTTTCTAGACATACTAACTTTTACAAATACTTTAGGTTAATAGCATATTGACCCAACAGTTTGATTTTATTGCATTTAATCTGTAACATAAATCAGAACAGAAACAGAAAATGTTCAAGGCCATCACATTAACACATTTACAGAAAAAGAGTTTCATTCTGTACTTTGGCATTTTATGTAAAGTTTAGACTAAACTCTAAAATGTTCAGACAAATGAAAATTCTTAAACAAATAGCTAAAACTAATTTACAACTAAAATTATTGTGACTGTACAATGTATATATTTACAGTAAATATAATTTATTACATCTACTATATTATATAATTAATTATTACTCTAAAAGGTAAGTCAGGGTGTAACAGGTGTACTTCAACTTAAAAAAAATGCATGCATGCAAGTAAACTAAATACTTATTTAATTAAACCTTTTAAGTTGCAAACATAATTTTGTTGATTTCTATTGACTGAAGCCATGTTTCAACTGTAGGAACTTTCTCCAGGTTCTAGCATCATCCCCCAGGGTCTAAATTAAGTTCAGTAAAACGTTGGGGTTTTCATGAGCTGTATGCCAAAATCATCAGTATTAAAACAATAAAAGACCTGAAATATTTCAGTTGGTGTGCAATGAATCTAAAATATGTGAAAGTTTAATTTTTATCATTACATTATGGAAAATAATGAACTTTTATCACAATATGCAAATTTTTTGAGAAGGACCTGTATATGCGGAAGACGAAATCCAGCGGGAACTGGAAAGTCGCGCGCATTCCTACATCACCGTGCATGATCTTCACATTATTTTAGACCGTGATCGAAACGCAGACAGCAACAAGTTTGGGGGAGAAAGTTCCTGGGAAAAAAGTTCCTAGGACAAATTGTTCCAGGTAATTTTCGATGAAAACGTGGCTATCACAATGTTGATAATTACATGAACTTAATATTGCTTTAATGGATTTTTTTTTATTAAGTTGTCGTAACTTAATGAAATTGTATTGATAACTTTTGAAATTGGGAGTAGTGGATTTTTTTTATCACCCAGCATGCTTTGCATCGGACTAGTTTTTATAATGTTGACATTTTTGGTTACCACTGTGCTGAAGAATACATGAAGGTAAACACTACACTGACTCTATAAGCAATGACTGTGCTAATGACAAGTAATATCTTACATGTTGATTAAATTTGCATGCTAAATAAGTTACATTTTGCATGTTACGATAGCTGTTGATTTTAACTGAAATAGATTCATTGGTTCCAGGACTCCAACTCAAGTAGTTGGAGCAACTTTTTGAGTAATCAACTTAAAAATGTGTGTTTATGTTAGTTCCTCAACTCAATCAACTCAATAGTAACATAAGTTGTCACAACTTTAAGTGGTATGCTTCACAGGTCAGTATGTGAGAATGAGATATCCCAAAAATAAATTTGCAATGTACAGGGGAAAATCCTTTGATCCAACACAATAGACTTTCCTGTACACATGGCAATCCCTTTTTTTCAACATTACATCTTACACAAAATATGCCACAAATGCAAAGAGATTTCCCAGCCTTCCTCCAAAAGTCCCTCAGTACACCCAACAGGGATCATCTTACCATGAGAACCAGACCTTTCCACAGCCTCAACCTCTGACACATCATGGCCCTCATCATCCATGCATTCCCTTCTAAAAGATGAAGGTGATCATATGTGAGACTCTCGAACAAAACTTGTGAAGGTTGTGCCCTTGAAGTAAGAAAAGGGTTCCTTACCAATTTTCCAATAAATCCATCTGGTTATTATTACTAGATCTAGGTTATTATTAGAAGTATTCAGTGCTGCTGGTGTTTCAAAGCAATAGATGAGACTATATCCCCCAGGAATTTATGGGATATGGTAAGAAATATCTTATCAGCAGTGCAATTATCTTGGAGTGATGTTTAAGCTTATTGCAGTTCCTGAAAGTACGACCATTGTCTGATTAATGATGCATTAGATGTGATCCGTTCAAATAAAAAATTGGAATAAATTCACATATTAAGAATAGAAATCAGATTTTTACATATGGAAAGTTCCCTGTCAGGAGTAGACATGGAGTCAATGGAAATGGAAACTGTGAGTTAGACCTTACAGACTGAAGAAGGGTGGAAGTGTGCAGGACGAGAGGGTGTGGTTTGCCTAAGGATCGCTCACATGGTTTTACTGTTGCTGTGTGGAAACTTCAAAGAACTCTGTGGCTGAGGACGAGAAGAAAAAAATTAGTTTTTTTTTTCCAGCTTGGAACTAGGCAACATGCCTGAAGGCTAAGTAGTTGTCGCAAAAAGGAGAAATCCTCAGGTTTTAATGTGAACATGGTAAAGTCACCCCTTTCCCAAACAAATTATATTCCTATACCAGAGAACTGAATGGTGACATAACTGACTGTTACTAACCTGCCCACAAATAAATATAATGAATTACAAATTTAAAAAAAATTATATATAAAATGTTAACTATATTATTGCATAATGTGCTAAATGCTAGGCATGATTTTCTATAAAGCTGCTTTGAGTGTATTATGAAAAGTGCTATATTTTTGACTTGAAAGCACATTCTAACATCTAAGGTAATTTAATTCATCATATTTATGCCATCAAACTTCAGTGCAAGTCTGCAAAGGTAACAACACTGGAAACTGTCAGGACACAGACGGAGGCATTGGTTGAGGAAAGGTTAAAGGGTTTATTGAAACAGAGACACGAACAGGTTGTAGGTATGCAGGAAATGATGAGCACTAGCACCTTCAGAATGTCACTTAGCACTTAGTAGTATGACATCATGAAGGGCGGAATTACTTGTATGGGCACTTCTCCCGAACGAGCGCATGCGCACATCAACCAGAGCGAGAGCGAGAGCACGTCCATCAACGGGCTTCGCTCGGGTTACGGAAGCCGTCGACAGTGCTGTCGTGTGTGTGTGTGCGTTCGTGACTCTTTAGCTCCGCCCACTGCACGCCTCCACGAGTTTGGCTGTTTTCAGAAAGAATCGGTACAGCGTATTTAAAAAAAAATATTATGATAAAACTAAAGACTCTTCAGAGATATGAAGGATGCAATACTACTCTACTCAAGATTAACATGAGATTGACAGAAACTGTGCGTTTGTCCCTTTAATTAGCTCATATATACTCTAAACATTCTGGGTTGTTTTAACCCGATGTTGGGTCAAATATGGACTAACCCAGCAGTTGGGTTGTTTTAACCCTGCGGTTGGGTTAAATGTTTCCTTAAGACAAATCAATTGCTGGGTTAGTCCATATTTGACCCAACATTGGGTTGTTTTTTACCCAGCATGTTTTAGAATGTATCAATAGTTAACAACTTATTAACCATAAACTGTTCTCACTTGAGAAAATGTCAGAAAATGTCATTAATTAAGTGCTTTAAAACATTCTTTATTAGATATTAAATATATTAATATTAAGAGATCCTTAAAATGTTTACAAATACATTAAGCCAAAGCAAAACATAACCACTTAAAAAAAATGCTGTCAATATGAAATACATACTAATTACATCAATTAGGATTAGGGGAAGGTGTAGGGGATAGAATCATGTCTATGTTTGTTCATAGTGCATTACCTAATGTTAACATTACCTAATGTTAACAAAGTGTCTGTGTTACAGTGTAATTATGCATTAGTACTTTAAGTACTAATAATAATGAACTACATGTTCTTACTATAGGGATAGGATTAGGGTTTGGCTTATGGTTAGTTGCATGTAATTATGCATAATCTATTGTTAATAATACATGAAACAAATGTAAAGGACACTGTAAAATAAAGTGTTACCAAATACTTTTTTAAGAGAGAAAAAGTATATGCTGATTAACATTAAGATTAATAGATGCTGTAGATGTATTGTTCATTGTTTGTTCATGTTAATTGATGCAGTTAACGAAAGAAACCTCATTGTAAAGTTTCATTGAAATAAAATAATCAATTAGTACATATTACAAAACAAGAATTGATTGCTATCATTTCATTTGGAAGAAAAGTCACATCTGACACCCGAGCGGCTCCTGAGTTACAACAGCGGCCACAAAAGCCACTGAAAGAGGACGATCACTGTCAAATATTAAAGCTTCAAGAGAGGAACGACCTGCCACCTTGCGCAAAGTACTATCCCGCTGTTTTATGTCAAGAACAAGAGGTCCTAAAAAAAATTCCTAGCGGATTCTCATGGCTGCGTGTCACAGAATCCAAACTGCGAGAAGTGGGGGAGGTTTACTGCCGTCTGCCAAGCGCTCTAGTCCAAAGTACATACAGCGAAATGACTAATTCCCTCTATTATTTCATAGTTATGTGAGGATTTATTCTACTGTTTGTGTCAGCAGAACTAAATGCAGAACAGAGCTTTAGTTTTGCACTTTAGTTTTGCTAGTCAAAAAACTTTCTGTATGAACTCTTTCTTCTAATACACAGAAGTAGAGACCACAAAGCTATAGGTCAGGGGAATTCAGATATGAAGATCATATGCAAATAAGACCTCACCTGGGCGTACAGTGTTGAATTGCTGCATTCAAATACATGTGAATGATAGGTGAAAATTAACTGTTTAAATTCACACTCACTATCTCTGCAATGTGGCTTTAAGTTAATGTATGCAAAACCCGTTCTTTCACAGGAGATCTCGCAACCTTAAATGCCGTCTGCCTTCTTTGAAGCCGCTCTCTTCATATGATCAAAGAACACATATCACTGCCAGAACGTCTTGTTGTAGATGAGGGTACAGGCACCTGCTTTATGGCTCTCAACGGAAATTACTGCCATCCCTTCCTACGCAACACGTCTCCGACTCTTCTATTATTCGCATGTTCTTGTCTCAAAATAAGCCTTTCCCTGCCAAATAGCTATTCCTTGGAGGAAATGAACTGGATCATCACTTTTTTTTATAGGATCAAATCTAGTCATTATATTTCTAACTGTACAATAGCACAAATCTCATATGAGACAGATGTTTGGCCTTCCTCTCACTTCCTCTTCTGTTAACTTTTTGTATTGTTTGGATGCAATGGAATCTTTTTTAAACATATGACTGGGGTGTGAACGGTTTTGCTTACAAGCGTTTATACAGAGAGAAATGTGTGTTAGCTGGTCGTGTTAGTTGGTCGTGAAACATTTGTGGTGGTCCTTTCTAGACGAACACCCTACTGTAAAATTATACATTTGAATTTAGTATTGAAAAAACAAACAGATTTGAAACGGGTATGAATCAAGTGCACAGCAAAAAAAGACACCTTAAAGGGATAGTTCACCCCATTTTAATTCAAATGAAAATAAAGTCACCCTCAAGTTGTTCCAAACCTGTATACATTTCTAGCAGATCCCAACAGCTATTGACTACCATAGTGTGTGTGTGTGTGTGTGTGTGTGTGTGTGTGTGTGTGTGGACTGGTAATCCCTACGGTATGGGGACAAAATGTCCCCACAAAGATGGCAATATCCAAATTTTTGTCCTTGTGGGGACATTTTTTTGGTCCCCATGAGGAAAACATCTTATAAATCACACTAAGTGATGTTTTTTGAAAAAGTAAAAATGCAGCATGTCTCCTGTGATGGGTAGGTTTAGGGGCAGGGGCAGTGTAGGGGGATAGAAAATACGGTTTGTACAGTATAAAATGCATTACGCCTATGGAATGTCCCCATAAAACATGGAAACACAACATGTGTGTGTGTGTGTGTGTGTGTGTTGGGTCTGCTTGGTTACAAACATTCTTCCAAATATCTTCCTTTGTGTTCAGCAGAGGAGAGAAATTCATACAGGTTTGGAGCAACTTGAGGGTGAGTAAATGATGACAGAATTTTTGGGTGAACTATCCCTTTAATGAGTTCGAAAGCAATTTACCCTTTTGACTTTGTTTATAGTAAAGAAAAAAAACTTAAATCAACATAAATTTACTTGAGAAGCAACACTACATAAAATATTAATACTTATTTTTGAACATCAGACACGACTGGAGTAATGATGCTGTAAATTCAGCTTTGTCAGCAGGAATAAATTACATTTTAAAATGTAAAACAGTTATTTTAAATTGTAATAATATTTCGCAATATTACTGTTTTTACTGATCAAATAAAAGTGACTTCTTCAAAAACATAAAAAAAATAGTACCAAGCCCAAATTTGAGCAGGAGTATATTTTGTATTTTGAGAAAATTAGCTTTCTTTTTAAAAACGACAAATGAGAATAAGTAGCCAATTTAACTCATCGTTACAAGAAGATTGATAACTAATTCATAACATGAAATTTTAAATATGTATTACATGTCACGGTGGCTGTAATGAAGTGCACGAGGAAAGAGATACAGAACAAAAATAGCCTTATTTAATGTAATAAACAAGGAACACTCACAGATCGTAGGAGAACAAACTAACACAAACACGTTAAGCTATGATGATACTAAACAAAGGAACGGAATGGAACTCAGGGTTTATGGAGAGGCTAAACACAGGTGAACAGAAACAAGTGTGATGAACAATCAATCAAACTAACTAGGAACTCAGGCAGGTAAAACAGGAACAGAACACAGTTAAACGAAACCAAAACTAAACATACTGTAAACAGTAAAAACCATTACAAAAATTGCATGACAACATATGCTTTAACTTTGCTCATCAAAATAAGTTAAGCAATTATGTACTTTTTTGTAAGTTATCTAAGATTCAACTCATTTTTAAGTCAGTTTAATGTAATTTAAGTTGAAATTACTAAAACATCCAAGTTGAGTGTACTTAATTTAAGCCGTGTAGTTCATTGATAGTTCATGACACCTAATGCATTAACTAATGTTAAACCTTAATATGTGATTTACTTAGGCAGTCCCAGCCAATTCACATCATAGAGCAATATCTGCTGTGCACTCAACCGTCGCCAACGTCAAAACTCCAAGAGCACAGAAACAAAGGTCACTGCTTCAACATGACACAATCCCGTGCTATTGTAGGGCTTACGTAACAATTATCAGGGGGGGGGGAGGCATGTCTCCACATGGCCTCTTGGTTATATAACATTATCTAATTAAACTTAAGCTGCCCCTCAGCATTTATTTGATCCAATCAGGTATCAGGATCTAATTTGACAAATCACTTAAACGTCTGTTTAATGAGTGTAATCGCATTGAGCGTCTACACTGTGACTTTTGAGTGTTTCTCAGATCTGTGTGTGATACATCTCATTCTCACGGTCTCAAACTACAGGTCATTGCGGCTCAAGTGTTGACAGGACGGGTGTGTGTCCGTGTCCGCCGTCCGGGGACTGGGCTGGCTGCACCGCTACCCTTTTCCTGTTTGACAGGTCTTTGATATTCCGGAGAGGCGTTACACATAGGCCCTCCTTTTATGCCGCTGTATGAGAATGTTTTGTACTCAGCCCCTT
>CM040924.1:14616551-14861551 GCA_023029165.1 Gobiocypris rarus | reverse complement strand
GTTTATCATTTTAAAGACATCCCTGTTAAAAAGAACAAATAGACATAAAAATACCTCAATTGGGATGAAAATATACATAAAAATATGCTAAACACTAATAAACTTGAACACATGTTAAAGTCACCATGAAATTAAAATTGATTCTTGATTATTTTTTAATGGAATATTGCAGTATTTGTAATAAATGATTTATCATGCTTTTTTTTATTCATATGATTTCGTAATCTTTGATAATACATTCCCCTCCCTCTTGCAGTGACATCTCATCTCCTCCCTGATGATGTGTTTTCTCAGTTAATTTTTCTATTTTAATAGTGTGAGTATAATGTACAAACTGCATGTGTTATCTACAAAATAAAAATAAACGAAGGGCTGAATGTTTTCCAAAAGTAAAAACCATCTAAAAAGACAGCTCATCTGTTCTGACATTGGGTAAAACACAATATACGCTATCGCTAGGTTTGGGATTGGTAAGGGTTTTTATGCCTTTGAAAGAAGTCACTTATACTCACCAAGGCTGCATTTATTTGATCAAAAATACAGTAAAATCAGTAATATTGTGAAATATTAAAACAATTCAAAATAACTTTTTTATTTGAATCTATGTAAAAATATAATTTATTCCTGTGATGCAAAGCTGAACTTTCAGCATCAATACTCTAGTCTTTAGTGTCACATGATCCTTCAGAAATAATTCTAATGTGCTGATTTGCTGCTCAAGAAACATTTATTATTATTAATGTTGCTTCTTTGATTCATAAAAAGTTCAAAAGAACAGCATTCATTTGAGATACATTGTTTAAAAAAATCTAAATCTTTTCTGTCACTTTTGATCAATTTAATGTTGTCACAACTGATGTGGAATCATGACGATGAAGATCGAAGACTAACTCGATTAATGAACACAAAGAGAATACATATGAAGGCATAGTGCAACATTCCATTAACTACTCACACTCACGACAACCGACAATGAACTGAATGAGACGGAGTATAAATACACAGGGAGACTAAATGGCTGAAAGTAATCAGTAACCAAGGAATTAATTAAGAGTAATTTAATATTATTGTAGTTTTTTTATTATAATTTTGTCACCTTTAAAATGGATTTATAGTAGGGATGTAACCGAATATTGAGATATCGTGATATAAAAATGCGCCGATATGTATCGTTTATGGAAGCGATATAGAGTTAGTTTTATCCAAGGCTCTTACTGTATTTATAAGGTACAATTCACTCAAAAATGTAAATACTGTCATCGTGTACTCACCCTCATGTCGTTTCAAGATTTTCATTTAACTTCAAAACAAATTACTAAGACATTTTTTAAAGAAATCAGAGAAAGATTTCTGTACCTCCATTTAAAGTCCATTCCTCTCAAAATAATAAAAATATCGTAAAAATAATAAATCGAGTGGTCTAATCCAAATCCAAGTCTTCTGAAGAGACACGATGGCTTTATATGATGAACAGATTTACAACAACGCTCATGCTGTAGTAAAAACAGACGTTCATGTGCTTGCGTACAGTTTGCGAATAGTCATTTTGACATGCTTTCTTGCGATTAGAACTGAGACCGATTGCACTGACCATCTGAAGCCTGTGTGCTGCCGGAATGACACTCCTCAAAGTGAAAGCGCAAACACCATTTAAATCATCATACCACATTTAGTTTTAGTATGGTTATTCAGAATTGGTTTATTCTTATGTGAATAGTACATTAATAGCAGGAGAGGCAGAACATAGTGAGCACAAGGAGAATCAGTTTCCACCTTCAGTATTCAACTTACGAAGAAAGTTTAACGCCTCTCGCAGTTCAAAATGCTTACACTACGTCCGTTGTCATCTTCGCGACAGCTTTTTCCGTAAGCTGAATTCGGAATGCGGTCTGGAAGAAACTAGATATTTTACTTGATAACGTGTTAAATATGGATACTTTTCTTATAAAAAACCCATTGATTCACTACAGAGGGCCTTTATTAACCCCCCCAGAGCCGTGTGGAGTACTTTTATGATGGATGGATACACTTTTTTGGGCTGCCATTCACTGCCATTATAAAGCTTGGAAGAGCCAGAATTTTTTTTATATATAACTTTGATTGTATTCATAGATGCCACCTACGTCACTACCAAATAGAACGCCGCCATATTTACAACTGATCTCGCCCAGTATGGCCGCCCAAACTGCCCATTTGAATGAGAGAGAGAGAGACAGAGATACCTGGAGAAAACGTATCCTTATTTGTTACTCCCAGTTTTCTTTTGTCCATTATTATCTGCCCCAGAATTGCCCCAATCTTGTACATAACCCCTCCCCATACAGTGGGGATCGCTTGAAGGCTTTCAAGAGTACCGATGCATATCAATATGCTGTGGCTGGATGAGTGAAAGATGTGAAAGTGCGGCACCTGGCCATCAATGACTTATATTTAATCATGGGAAATGTATGTATGTATTATAAAAAAAAACTTTAATGTATGATTTTGGAGGTAGCTTGCTCTGACTAGGTAGCGAGTTGTTAGCTAGCTAACGTAAGTGGCTGGTAGCTTGCCAGCTGTTAGCCATGGCTCACGGCTAACTGTCGCGGATAATTCTTTAATGTCAGATGTGTTTATACTCACTGAAAGAACATGAAGGGAAGCAGACATCCCAAGTCTCCCTGAAGTTCCGGGAGTCTCTCGCATATTGATAGCGGCTCCCTGATGCCCGCAAATTAGTTAAATTAGCGGGCTTTTATCTCTAATCCCGAACCGAATTAATCAGAACCGGATCTCCCTGACTTTTCCTGCCCCATTTTTGATTAAATGAAACAACAAACATCAGATAATTTCAATCAAACACTTGAGCTCATAAACCCACGGCAGTATAAAGCCTCCAAAGAGAACATACCAAAAGTATACAATTCATCCATTCATTCAGAAACATACAACATCGTCCCCTTGTACAGGAGGTATTAAAATAATAATATTTATTATTTAACAGTTTGTTCTTCACTTAACCAGTTCGGGGTTCCTCTTTCGGCTGTTGTTGCCGCCAACTGCACAACATTGCAGGCATTAATGAGACCATTGGTCGTAAAGATGGCGGTGCAAAGCTACAGTGACGTTATGTGACCCGAATGAATTAGTCTTAAAGAAAAATGTCAAAGGCCTATACACCTAGGATGGCTTGAGGGTGAGTAAATCATGGGCTAATTTTCATTTTTTGGTGAACTATCCCTTTAATCCTCTTGTTTAGTCTTATTGTATTTATATGTTTAGTTAGGTGTCTGAGGTCTTCAATGTTAAGGTTGGTTTGTGTTGCTCCCGTGCCTTCCTAAGCAAGAGATTTTTGTTTTGTCTATTTAGTTTAATAAAGTTAGACTGCTGATCTACTTAATAATGACCTTAGACATAGTTGTTAGAAGAGCCTAAAACATAAACCAACACAAAATGTATGATCTGAACATGTATAAATAAAGCTGTTGTACATTAAGCTGTGGTAGAAATGAGACCAGCGACACTCAATCACTCCAGTCAAGAGCTGCTGGAGTCAGTTTGCGGCTGCCAGCATCAGCCTTCACTCTCCACTCTCATGGGCCTGTATTGTTCAGTATAACTCCAAACAGATGGTCTACAGGCTGGAAACAGGTGAGACCTCTCAGCCGGAGCATCTTTAGAGTCAAGAGCAACTCTCAGGCTAAAACGCCTCATTCCACTCAACACCACAGCAGTTAATTTATCCCCGATGCCTGAAAACAGCCGTTGCTCATTTCCAGATTTGAAATCGATAGGATTTGTAGATCGATCACAGTACAAAGCGCCATATTGTATCCAAACTGGGATATTCAAGATATCCCTGCTGTAAAAGCAACAAACAGAAAGTATTGATCAGCTGATCATTAAGTGAATTTGACAATACTCTGTGGAATCATTCGATGTAAAATGCAGTAAACAGATGCTGGGACAATCTGCGCTACTTTTTCTCTCCGGCCCCAGGGGAATGTTGTCACATGATCTGTGACTAAAGAGAATATAAAAGGGATCGTGACCTCCAGAGAGGGCAAACTAGTTTGGATACTTGCAACAAGAGAGTGCATTGAAACGCAGTCTGAGGTGCCATTAGCCAGACTTATCTTCCTGTTCTTTTGCTTGCATGTCTCCTGGTGCACGTTTGAGCGGGAAATATCTGGTCAAA
This sequence comes from Gobiocypris rarus, assembly GCA_023029165.1. Classification (NCBI taxonomy): domain Eukaryota; kingdom Metazoa; phylum Chordata; class Actinopteri; order Cypriniformes; family Gobionidae; genus Gobiocypris; species Gobiocypris rarus. The sequence goes on along the minus strand of CM040924.1, from coordinate 14,857,374 downwards.
TTCTTGCACTTCTTAACCTCTTGACCTTGCCTTTTGAATCTGAATACTGACGCCAGACAAAGCTGTGCTTCTTAAACAGCCAGTGACTATAAAAACAAAACTCTTGAGGAAAACATCACCATTGTGCAGCTTACCACTTTTTTATTTAATGAAACAGTTTTAAACACTCTTAAAAGACGGTAAATTATTGTTAGATGCTTAATTGCTCATGCTAATTTAAAATGGAGAGGATAAATACACTACAAGTTTAACAGATTGCTGACACGTTCTCCAGACAGGGACCTTGCCCATGGCAGCAATGTAGTGTCGTAACCCTGTGTGTACTTCACACATGAAAGTTGTTCTGTACTCGAAAGGAGTGATGTACAGCAAAGCAGCTGGCATTAAGTTTGGCTCCATATGTCTAGCTAGTGGCCCGCATCCCAGTTTTACCCGAGCGTAAGGCTTCAGTTCTGCTGCAACAGTGTATCTGAAGATTGGGTCTTTGTGCAGATTTTATCCTAACGCTGGCTGTAAACAGTGCAAATGATTTTTACTGCTACATGCAAGTATGTTTAAATGCAGAAACACACTCCACCGATCAGACCGTCTGCTAAATGAAATGAGAATTACAACATGTTTGCATTCTGGCACGACTGCTTTATCTAATTCTAGGAAGTGAATAGATGGAGAGATGAAACACTCATATACTCTTAAAAAAATAAAGGTTCTGTAATAGTTCTTGAGGCATGCTAATACCTTGATACACAGGGTTCTTGGGTTGTCTATGTATAAATCTTAGATCAGTGTATTGGTTTCAATGTATCATCTGTTAACACTCTTTGGTATCAACAGATGTGGTTTTCTGAAGAACCACAGAACTGCAAAAACAACGGATAATGGAAATTGTGGAATTTAGCTAATTCGAGTCCAAATATTCACAACTCCCTGCTACATGCTATATGCAAAATGCAGAATGTCATAGGTCAAAGAATGTATAGGTCAGAGGTCAATCATTCAGTATGCATGCAAATGTATTCATACAACACACCTGCAGAGTATGAGGTCTCTGCAGAACAAGAGTGGGTGTTTCTAAATTTATGGGTGTTTATAAATCATGCGACGCAATAAAAATGATCCCCTTCACCAGACCCGAACCCTACCCACACTGTGACGTGGGCAAATCAGGTAACAGTTGAAAAGGTCCCTCTGTTTATGGCCACACCCACTGATGTGGTAACGCCTATAACTAACCTGCAGTGACATATACTTACACCTGCATGCTTTCAGAACGTACTTCATGAATTGAATTAAATTAATGCAGTACAAACGCTACTGTTTGAGTTTTGGGGTCAGAAAGATTTTATTTTTCATAAAAAAATAAAATAAAAAAATAAGATTTTAATGGTAATGTACACTAAAAGTATGGAATGTCTTGCACGTAAAACAGACCAAATATGTATGATGGGCACATATATTGTTGTCCAAACTGCCCTCATCCTAATGTGACCTGCAAGACTACAGACCATGTAAAAAAGGGACAAAAGCTGTCTAAAATGAAAAAAGGCATTTAAAGGGATTTCTAAAAAGGTTCTCCAAAAACATCAGGCAGTAAAACTATTGTTTTCTTCCTAAAGACTGTATGCTATATTTATTTTCGTTCTTTCTCACCCTACTTTTGCAGACTGAGAAACACATGCTTAATGCTTTCTACAGCGCGCCGCTAACAAAAGCTCAACACGTCTGCAGCTCTGTGGATATTCCACAGCGGATCTGCCGCTGTCTTGAGGCGATGTGAGGATCCTCTAACGTACCTTATTAATTCTCTGTTCTTATCTCCTGAAGCTGGCTATCATTACAGCTCTATATATAGAGTCTCAGTGGTACTAAGGGAAGATGCACACACACATTAACATTAATGGCTCTGGGCTCTTCTCTGCTCAGGCGTAATGTAAGAGTCGACAGCACACAAAGATATAGTAGCACTCCTAACTGTTCTGGCAAAATCATCCTCAATTACTTTCAAATTAAATATGCTAGTTACGGCGGGAAAAAATAAAAAGGTCAGTTCTGTTTTCAAAATAGAGCAACAAAATTTCTGAGGGATATTTTTTCTTTCATTCTTTCTTTTTATGTTCTAATATTTCATGAATATTAAATAGCCAGTTTTGCTATTCTCTAGTAAATGAATGGGCATCTACAGAGATTGTGAAGTGCTTTTTTTGCGAATGTAGACTCCCACTGAGTTTGCTAATGAACAATCACCAGGGACTCCCTGATGGGTATTGTGTAGGAGCCACTCCTGACAGTAATGTGAAAGCTGGATTACTTTTTCTTGGGCCTTTTGCTGCATTATTTCCCTCTGTATCCTCGGTAGACATCTTAACCCTCCATTACATTTTTTATATTTACTAATCATGTACCACTTTTCACTTTTATCATCCACAGTCCATCTAGAAGCATACTTTGGCTTTTGTTTGGCATACGTCTGATAAGTACAAAGTGTTTTAATGAGCCGCTCAGAGGGGCCTCTTTGCTCACTCAGCTATCTAATTGAAAACTCCCCTCTTGTCACTGGCCCTCCCTCTGGGTGACTCCGTAAAGGGGCCGGCATACGGAGCCGGAGGGCTAGGAAAGCCGGGGGTCATTTCAGTGCAGAGCCGGACTAGTGTCAGAATGTGACCTCTCTTGCTGCCCCTGGGGCTGGACATGCTCATCCATGTGGAAAGCAAAGACAAGTCCAATGCCATTTCTCCAGCCTTCACAGGCTGCTGGGCAGAGTGGTCGATTGAGGGCAATTTAGCACATGCAACTTCGCTGCAGCTCTGATCGATTGAGTATGTATGCCTGCATTAAGGCTCAGTCATTACATGAGTACACGCGAGGGATGGGATGCCTGTGGTGGATCAGCTCAGATGATGTGCAATAAATCTCAGGTGATTTTTAACTCTGAAAATACATATCTCACTTGTCATCGAGACAGTGTTGCAGAGAGAGAGAGAGGTGGGGCTTTTATCCAGCATCTTTGATCATCCATCTACTGTATAATGTTTTTAATTAATAATAATACAATTTATAAATACATAAATATACACTAGTTCAAAAGGGTCAGTAACATTGAATGGTGCATTACATTGATCAACGGTCACATTAAAGACTTTTACTTTACTTTTACATTTCTATTTCAAAAAATATCCTGAAATGATAATAATAAAAATAATGATAAGAAATGTTTCTTGAGCAGCAAATCAGCATTAGAATGATTTCTGAAGGATCATTTGACACTGAAAACTTTCCATCACAGGAATAAATGACATTTTAATATATTTTCAAATGGAAAACGGTTACTTGAAATATGAATGATATTTCACAATATTACTGTTTTTATTATAACTGTAATATTAATATTAGCCTACTGTATTTTTCATCAAAAAATGAAGCCTTGGTGAGCATAAGAGACCCGACCCCAAACATTTGAACCATAATGTAAAAATATAATAACATTTTTAATTATTTCCTAATCATTTTCTCTAATGAAAAATCTGTGTGTGTGTGTGTGTTTGTGTTTGTGTGTGTGTGGGGGGCTAACTAAACTGATTCCCTAAAAAACTCTCAACATGGCATCACTGTAGTAAGTAAAAAAATATCACAATCGCACCAAAATAGCTGCTTTTTACAAACATAAATGATCTGAGCTCATAAACAATACGGTTTTGCAATTGTCTATGATGTAAACAACTGAAATCGTTGCATGCAGAATTGTTGCATTTTCACTGACACCAACGGTGAGCATTTCCAAACCCTCAAAATGAAATTCTAAGGCACTGCCTGAGCCCTGGGGCTATTGGGAAACTGGAAAATGTCTGCTTTCCTGCAATTACTGGTGTAATAATCTCAAAGGACCAAAGCTATACTAGCATTGTGACAAACATGATCATTTAAGCTATTTGCGTGCAGGGGTAATTAGAAAATATGCACTGATTAGCTTCAAATAACTCTCATGTCTCATGTACAGTCCCACAATAAGGAAGACTCATTAGGAAACATGACTAATTGGCATTAAAATGATTTAGACATGTAGCAGCACAAGGGTGCACCATGATGCTGTGTATTAATAGTTAGCGCTAAACCGAAAACACAGGCAGCAGAGACTGAAGAGGAGAGAAAAGCAGACCTGGAGGCGTGCTAGATGTGGTGATGTCAGCTGCGTCTGTGATCACCAAATCTGTATTGACAGACAAGTAGGTAACAAAGCACAATGCAAAGCAAACACATCTCCCTTGAATATCATCATACATTAGCCGAAATAGCTATGCCACAAATACGGAAACACTCTCAGAGGCCGTATCAGTTCTGCTCTCATTCAGATAAAACTAAAAAGCCGTTTTGAAATTGAAGTCCACCAATCAAGGCGTTTTTGAGGCAATTCCTTAAATGAGAAGTAGATTAGAGACCGCATGGAGATTAAGCTCATTGGAAGTATAGAAGAACCATCTGGGCATTCATAGGACCCTGGGTTTAATTAATCTCGTTGTGGGGGGAGGGTAATAAGCACTCTTACCCAAAATCAGCATTTTAGCACGAGAGAGAGAGTGAGAGAGATAGGAGAGAAGAAGAAACCAGCAGTGGCTGTTGTGAAGACAGCAGCAAGGTTGAAATAGAGCATATTGCCTACAGGGAAATTAGCACTGTGCGCGCCATGATGAATGCCCCATTGTATCTTCTGAGTGCATGGGGGGAAAAAAGAAAGAAAAATGTCTGGCTGAAATTATGAAGTGCTCCCCTTTTTATCATCCTCGTGCCCTTGTCCAGGAGTTTTCCCTGGAAACAGGGAGCAGGGAAGTGGTTTAATGAATGTTGTTGAGCTGGTCATTATCAGTAGGGTCCTAGTGAAGTCACTGTGTGTGTGTGTATTGAGCTGGAATCAGGAGCCACCAGTTTGTATTGCTCATCATTATAAATTAATGAGCAAAGCTTCTCCTGGTGCTATATGTAAGATTGCATTGAACCAGCACTGCCTGTGGTCTATTCATAGGTCCAATTTCTTTGATGTCGTTTTGGGAAAATACAAAACATTCTTAAAAAATTGTAAAACGTATGCATTACAAATCTAGTACTTCTGCCTTCTAAAATAAGTTTGGTCTTGAGGAACTGAGTGGTTCTACATAACTAAAGACAGCTTTCATTTAGTCATAAGTTATGTGTCACCAGATTGAAGAGTCACATTTTGGTGATAAATGCCAGGCCTTTAGGACATGTGATTGTAGTCAGACACTGTATATTATGCATTTAAGTATGCATTTTGAGGAAGTTTATGTGTGCTTGTGTGTTAAAATCAATGTTTGTTATTTACAATATTTAAAATATTAAAATACTGCTCTGCCAATTTAATATGTAAAACCAGCTATCATTGTCATTTGTAGGATGATTGCACTTAAAAGTGTACACATTTTTACTCTTTTGTTTGTTTAATGATCACAATCTGCCTGACTACAGAAACTTTGGCTCAACCAATGGCGTGAGTTTGGGGCGCGACTATCTGTTTGTCCAGCCAATAGAAGACAAAGAAAGTGTTCAGGAAACCCGCTTGAAAAGTGTCATTTCAGCATTTATGAAATTGGAGATAAATGCTTTTACCAGGGCTTAACACATGTGATTAGTCAAACACAGTACATTATGCAGGACAGAGAAATTTTCAGTATGTTGTGTTTGTGAGTTACAGTTTCTCTCAATCGCTTTGGCACGTTTTTCAAAATGGCCAATGCCACCAAAATAAAAAGTGTTTTTGTCATCATGTGACCCACACTGGTCAAAATATTTGTTATAGCCTTTTTTGTAGAAATGTTTTACATGTAAACTGAAAATTATTGTCATGGAAGAGCAATAGGAAGATATAAGATGTATGTCTGAGAGAAAGACATAATAGAGTGTGTAAAGATTAACAAAGAACTGCAAATTTTAAGCTTACATGTAACATATCTTTAAAAAAAAAAGAACAACTTTGGTGTACTATTGACTTTTTTCCAGTCCAGTTTTATCTACTGTCTGAATCTGTATTTACAGTTAAAGCTCAGTGTAATCCACAAGAGCATTCAGCTAGACAAAACTGACATTATTGTATAGAATAGAAATCAGCAACTAAAACGAAATGTAGCTGTTGCTGTTCAGGGTTTTGATGTTCCTCCACATTCAAAAATGGCGGTGATTGTGCTGACAGCAAACTCCATTGCAACACACACACAGGCCTACTTGCTCATTGTGCAAATTGTAGACAATTGTACTAACTCTTTTGCACACGTGCCAAAACAAATGCAATTTTCTTAAATCAATAAGAAATTCTAATCTGATGTGAACAAGAAACTAATTGTTCGGAGATCTGAACTTATTGTTATGAGAGAAAAAAGTCTCATTCGAGAGTTGAGCCAAAGCGATTGAGAAAACTGTAATATCACAAGTCAATATGTTTAATTAAAAGTAATTTTTAAATGTTAAAATACAGCTCTGCCCATTTAATGTGCAAAAACAGCTGTACGTATGTAATTTGTAGGATGATTACCCCCTGAAAGTGTAAATAATGAGATTGACCATCACAATCTCTCTGACAAGAAATGGTTTAATATAGAGTACAATATTGAGTTTGTGTGCGTGTGTGTTTGTGCACGCCCGGATCATTCCCACAGTGCTTCCCAAAGCAAGCCAGGGCTTGTTAAATAATTTAACCCCCGGAGTCAGGCATTGGAACAGCTTGAGTGAGTTTTGGAGGGAATTGTGCTAAAGCCTGCACGGTGGTCCCCATCTGTGGCAGGTCCCCAGACGACCTGTCGCTTTAGAGTGTCCAGAAACAGACTCTCTTCAGATAATTGGGCTTATGGTGCTTCAACATTTAATTACGACCACAAGGATCTAATAATGAATACACCTAATCCAATGCAAAATGGTGGGATTTGACAAAGATTAAGAAGATTATTCAACAAAAGACCCGTTCCTTCAGCATCATTACTGTATCTGCACAAATCTTGATTATTATCAAATGAGCAGTGTGTTGTTTAAAACGATTGCACAGGAAGGGGAGTAGCACATAAAAGTGTCAAATTAATCTTGTCAACACTAATAAGCGTTGTATATATATCAAATATCACTCACAACAGCTTTAGCTACTGAAATTCTACGACTGCTATTAAATGTATGTACAGTATATGTATGTATGCATATGTGTATGTATATGTATATATATATATATATATATATATATATATATATAAAGTCATAGATTTCAGTAGCTACAGCTGTTTAGAACCAGAACGAGCAATATCAGCGAATGATACACTCTCATTTGAGTCTGTACTTTTTAATTGATTGAAGTTAAACAACTAAATCATATGGAGGCTGAATTTAAAAAAAACTAACTTAGTATCTTAAGATCACTGAGAACAAAAAAAGTACATACAAAATATGATAGTTTTAGTTAAAAAGCCTTGTGAATATGAACTTCCGAAAATGACTTTTATTTTATTATTTGGCAAACCTTCAAAATATAGGCTCTATTTATTTAAAAAAAGTACTCAAACGTAGCAAGCTAATGTAACTAGCTAATTCTAAATATATTTAGAAAACAAATAGGAGTCATTTAAATGTAACAAGCTAATGTAGCTCTAAATGGCTATACAAATTCTTAAAGCTAGTTAGTTCACCCAAATATGAAAATTCTGTCATTAATGACTCACCCTAATGTCGTTCCAAACCTGTAAGACCTCCGTTCATCTCCGGAACACAGTTTAAGATATTTTAGATTTAGTCCGAGAGCCTTCTGTCCTTCCATTGAAAGTGTATGCACAGTATATAGTCCATGTCCAGAAAGGAAGAAAAGAAGAAAGGCATGAAAAACATCATCAAATTAGTCCATGTTACATCAGTGGGTTAGTTAGACTCTTTTGAAGCATCGACACTGTGGACTCGTGAACGCGGATTTAAACAAACACGGAAGAGAAGACAATGCTAAATGAAGTCAGAGTTTTTGTTATTTTTCTACCAAAATGTATTGCTGATGCTTCAAAAGAGTCATTAATGACAGAATTTTTCATTTTAGGGTGAACTAACCCTTTAAGTACTTTAAATGTAACAAGCTAATGTAACTAGCTACTTACTCTAAAGGATAGTGTAGCTTTTCTAGCTAAATTCTTTCGGAGTAGGTAGTCTAACATTGAATATTTTTTATCAGTGACTGAACTGTAGTAGTGTAGCAGTTCTACTTGTAAAGTCCATAAATCTTGCAGTGAGCCAAATAAGGTAGAGGTCAAGACAGAGCAATGCTAACAGCCTTTTCAGACTGTAAGAATGTCCAGGTCTCTTCCTTTCATGACTTCCCTCCTTCGCACAAAAATGTGGAGCAAATTCCTTCCTGGTGTTCCACTGAAGCTAATCTGGCCTCCGAAGGAGACAGCAGTCTGCCGCAGCTGTTTACACAAACATATGAAACCCATCACAGGGACACGTGCGAGTGAAAACAGAGTCTTGCTACATAACATTTATATACAGTCAGAGACTTGCAAGTCCTCAGAGGTTGAAAGAGTTAATGTGGGATGTCAGAAATCACCCTGCTATGCATTATGAGCCATCAGCGCTCATTTTCAGCCACATATCCATTGACCGTCACGCAGTGGTCGTTGGCTTCCCTCCCGCCTTGATGGCAAAAACAGATAATGCTCGAGTACTTTTTCTGCAGAGATTGTCTTCTTAAGGAAGTGAGTGTTTGCTCAGGGGCTTGTGTTTTGCATCAGAATAAACAAAATGAGAATAAAAGGGTTTAAAAAAATGTGCCACTTTTAAGACATTAAAACAGTGGTGTTTCTTCAACTACAGAAACATTGATCTCTCCGGTGATTTGAATCAAAATATAAAAATTTGTTATACAAGGTCACATTAAAACTTGTTTTTGCTTCACTTGAATGTTTTAATCTAGTTTTATCCTTGTCTTAGACCTATAGATTTTCAACCTGAGCTACAATCTAAAAAAATATACATTTAGATAATTAAAAATAATAATAAAACAAAATAAAAATAATTATTTATAAAAGTCCTTTTTTGTGATGTCAACAAAAAAAGTAAGAGTTAATAAAAAAACTAATAAAATTAATAAAGTTTTATCAAAAGTTAACATACTTGATTCAGTGTTATTCACTGACATATATATAAATAAATATAATTTTGCTAATGTTCTTATGAAAGCGTTATGTTATGTTCAAAGCGTGCAGTTTTTTAAATGCTTTTTTTATTTGAACATCAATGAAAACATTCCTTTTTTGAATTTAGCAAAATGGTATACTGTTAATGTTACTGGAAAAATGTTTGTTCATAACTTTGAGAGAACCTTGACCGAACGTCAGCCAAAGTTCTAAGAACGTTCCATGTTAGTTGGGACGCTCTTGTCCCTGCGGAAAATCAACTAACTAGCAGGCTTAAGATGAGTAAGCATAATAGAATATTTATACAGAATATAATTTATAATATAATTATTATAATATACAGAATATAATACAATGTATTTGAATTATGAAAATACTGTGGAGATGTTGTATATTAGATAATGTCAGTGTTATGTTTTTTGAGCTTCACTACGGTACAATTTAGTTCTGTTAGTTTTATATAAAATGTTATAGTTTATAATTAAATATATTATTATAATGTATTTCATTGTGTCAGACATTTGAGAAAAAAGTCATTTTCACAGCCGTTATTTCTATCATATTGCTGTTAAACGTGAAACATCAAAACGATCATGACGTCTTAAACCGGGAGCACAGTGTGCGATTTTGGCCACGATTTGGCCGTCTGTCACAAACCCTAAAAGATTCCTCTGATCCTAGGCTAAAATCTGAATTTTGGTCAAACCATGACCAAAATGAGCGCTAGAGATTTCTTTGTAACCACCATTTCAATCCCATGTGTAATGCAGCTCACTGTCACTGAACGAGTTTTCAGAGTTTTCTTGCGTGCGTCCGTTTTTAGCGTGCCTTGACTATCGTACTGTCTGACAGTGTGACATGGCTTACAGCGGGGATCATGTTCTTACAGACAAGGAACAATCGTAAAGCACTATTATAAATCGCCCCGTGTGCATCGGGCTTTAGAAACAAAACAAAAATGCATGTATTTGCACATTGCTAGTGGAAAAATAAAATACTAGTGAGAGTGTGAATGGTGTGAAGAGCTTTAGAAGTCCACAGGGTTAAATACACCTTCCACTGACTATATTACACATTCCCTGATATACATGGGCGTCGGAACCATTGTGTGTGGGTGGGACAAGACCCACCCACTTTTTACGACCAATGATATTGGATGACTCACTTTTATCGTCTCTAATTCAGCATGTCTGTTTACCTACCAATAACCGATAAACTTTTAATAGTTAACACGTTAGACACTTTATTTCCACGTTTCTAATATTTTCTTCATTTTTTATTTAAAAAAAATGCCTTTCCGATCTGATATGTGATGGGAAAAGGGAGTAGAGCGAGTTCTGCAAAAGCCGGATTCGAACCTCAGATCGATTTGCGTCAAAACTTGATGTCAAGCATCTTTCCCGTACACTATTTCTACGGTTACTATTTTGGTGATTTCCGTAATTTTGTCTATCCCAATCAATCGTTTAATAAACAGCAGTATATTTGTATTTAATGTAAATGGCGTAGATGTTACTCCTGTAAAGAAAAATTATTCAGAGAGAGGACCCACCCACATTTTATTTGCTTCTGACGCCCATATGAGGGTGTATTTACTATCCCAATTGCACTAAGACAATAAAGCACACTAATATCGCGGGCTCATAGTGAAGAGTGGCTTGCTCTTATAGGCAGACAAGGTCAATACAGAGACTGACCTCTGCTAAGTCAATCAAACGGCTCTCCGGCTGACAGATGAATGGATTAGCGCAGCTGACCCACTACGGCTGGCCACTCAAGGCAGTAAACAGCTCCATCCTCCTCAGAGCGAGTATCTGTAACCTCTGTACGACACTGAACAGATGAGCCACCGGGCTGCTTCACGACAGCATTCATAAGCAGCACACCTGATTATTTATAGACGGATGCAGCAAAAACTCATTCGGACCGACCTGGGAACAGAAACTCAATTGAGCCTTTTCATAAAGAGAGAACAGAGACATTTACCTTTTACAATAACATGGTATATTAAGGTAAATAAATGTGATTCAGGTCAAAAACAGAGGCAGATTTTTATTAATAAATAATCAGTCCTCAAAACACAACTACGATAAATTTTTAAATCTGCCACCCGTAGGCTTTATGAGATCATGAATTTATTATTAGACAAGATAAAGGGGTGCCAAGAACTGTTTAAATCTGTGTCTAAACAATCAGCGGATTACAGTTTCCTTTATTTACAGCTGCATTACAAGAGCACAGACGGGACAGCTGAGCGATACCTGGGTACCTGACGTCCTCATGATCAAGCCTCTCTAAAGGTTTAAGAGCAGCTATTTTTGACATCTCGCTATTCTTAGCGCTGCAGTCTCTTCCTGTCCTGCCATTTAAATGGCGTTTAATAATTTAGCGAAACGAGAACTGCTGTTTATCAGTTGACCACAGGGCCTACTGTAAGTGCACTACAGCTCGCTCTCTGCAGTGTTTTGGAGGTGAAGAGACCTGTATAACGGCACACTTCCTGTCTATCTGACCTCGATGACAGCATCTTTGATGTGTGAAATAGACACAGTCAAGCACTATGGAAATAGCTTATTGCAGAAGCCCAGCTGAGTACACCCACACAGCCCATCTGTAGTGGAGGTGATACACACACAGAAACACAGCACTGAGTTTTCCCAACAGCATTTACTAGGTCACCGCACACACACACCCACACACTTAAACAAGTATGTATCCATATACGCTACAGCATTCAAAAGTTTCAGGTCAGTATGATTATCTTTTTTATTAAATGAAATTAATACTTTTATTCAGCAAGGATGCATTGATCACAAGTTTCAGTAAAGTCATTTATAATGCTACAATAATATCTATTTTAAATAAATGCTGTTCTATTCATCAAAGAATCCTGATGTTAAGCAGCACAAATTTTGTCAACTTTGATAAATGTTGCTTGAGCAGCAAACCAGCACATTAGAATGATTTCTGAAGGATCATGTGATACTAAAGACTGGAGTAATGAAGCTGAAAATTCAGCTTTGCCATCACAGGAATAATTCCATTTATATGGAATAATGGCAAATATAATGAAATATAACAGTTTTTTAAATTTTAATAAATTGAATATATGAACACGTGATGCTCATCCACAACCGAACGCTTCTCTTTCCAGTATTACAAGGCCATCTTAGTTTATTAAGAACATCTAGTCACTATGATGCATGCATATATCTTCACTACGTCCCCCCACTTCAATTACTATGGATCAATTGGTCCATTTGGTCCCACTTTATATTAGGTGGCCTTAACTAATATGTACTACATCCAAAAAATAAGTGCAAAGTACTTATTTTGTTCATATTGTATTGCAAAACACTTTTTCTGATATTGAGGTGGGATACAGGTAAAGTTAGGGGCAGGTATGGTGGTATGGGTAAGTTTAAGGGTATGGGTTAGGGTTAGGTGTAAGGGAAAGGTCAGCAGTGTAATTATAAATGCAACTACAGCAGTTAATTACAGATTACATGCAGGTCATTTTTTAAATGTAAAATATGTATACAATAAGTGAATTGTATCAAATTATTAATTTAAATGTTAGTACATAGTATAAGGCCACCTAATATAAAGTATAGGTCTATCCATTTACCTACACATACTCTAATATAATGAATATTATTTAATGTTAACATCATTTCACTGTATAGTAACTAAAAAGCTACGGGCATTACTCACTCACGATCACTTGCAAACAGATGAGACTTGTTCTGTAGAGCTGCTTATAGCTCAATTGAACTTGTTTCATAATTGATCAACTTTGCAACACTGAGACAGTTAGAACTGAATTGAGCTGTATAATGGCACTAATATCTTCTGTAGAGCTGCTTTTACAGCTGAAGTTGAATGTGTTTCATAATTGATGAATTTCACAACATTAACTGTTATTTTCCTGTCAAGTGATATAAAGCTACTTTGAATGAATCTATATTGCATAAAGTGCTATATAGTCCAGATACATCGCAGATAATTCTTTGCAATGTTACAATTGCTTATAGCCACTTTAGAATTTACTAAATAATTTGTACCACTTTATTGGCGCATTTTTATTGAAAAACACAAACCGCCAGTTCAACAAACAAACGAAAGCTTAGCACAAACGATACCAGACAATGACTATGAGAAACAGAGGGACTTAGGCTAAATCTACATTAATCCGGATAGATTTGAAAATGGAGTTTTCGTTTCAAAACGCTCTCCGTCCACAGTAACGTTTTCCAAAAGTTTCTCATCCACACTCAGTAAACGCCAAATTCAACTTACTGCACATGTGTAAAACCTCATAACAGCTCACTGAGATGATACAGACAAGATAAAGTTATCACACAATTCTTCTGGCAGGATCATTTTATTTAGCTAAATAACTCACCATTCACTGAAGCGTCCAGGTCGCACTCGGTCAACCATTATCTTTGGTCTAAAACGCAACTCCACTCGTGTTTGCCACAGGACAGCAAATGCAAACTAATTATATGTCATCTTTGCAGGACTGTGATGTGAAGTGTGCAAAGTAATGTATTTTAGCAACTGTGTGAAAGTGAATAGTACATAACTGGAACAATAGCAGTATAAAGATACATATCTATTGGTACAATATGTGTCACATGACTAAACACTTGAAATAAAAGGATTTTTGCATTTTTTTTAATCAAAATACAATAAAAACAGGACTATTGTGATATAGTATTACTATCTTAAATAACTGATGGCAAAGCTGAATTTACTCCAGTCTTCAGTGTCACATGATCCTTCACAAGTCAGTCTAATATGCTGATTTGGTGCTTTTTTAGGATTCTTTAATAAATAGAAAGTTCAAAAGAACAGCATTTAATTAATTAAAATAGAAATCTTTTGCAACATTATAAATCATGTTTTGGTGAATGTTGTAGACACTAGCGTAACTTGAAGACCTATTGTATGTCTCCATATGACATGAAATTTACTCCAAATGTGTAGTAAAAAGAAAAAGAAAACTCTCTAGGGATTTACCCTGTTTACTTCTCTCTCTGTTTGAAGAATACGAAGCTCACATCACTCAGTTTTTACTCTGTTAACTAGCTATGTGTCACTAGAACATGAAAGGGCTACAGGCTCTCCATCACAAGCCCCATAATGTGCTTTCTTTGTGTCTACATGTGCATGTGTGCCAAACGAGCATTCCAGAGACTTGATGTGACAATGTGTCTTGATGTGTAAATTACCACCACTTGTGTGAGAACCCAATCTCTGATCACTTCCTTTACATACTAAATGTGTTCCTATAGCGACGGGATGACTGGCACAATGAGCCCAGTGGGTGGACTGCTACAATAGGTCCTCTGTTTTTCATGAGAGAGCAAATATGAAGTCATAAACAGACAAAAGAAAAACTAAAACATAAGATTACTCAATATTCACTTTGTAAACTATAGTAGTCAGGTTAAAATGTAAAAATTTCCTAATCATGTTTGTTTTGACTTCTAAGTCACATAACATCCACTTTGACCCCATTCTCTTTTCTGGTCTTAGTGTGAACAAATCATCTGTTTTTGTCTATGTACTCTTTCAATGAAATGCAATACCTTTCTCTGCATCTGAAACGACTTTGCTGTTAAACTGTCAAACTCTCATATTTTTCAACTACTTACCTCCAACCAACTTCCAGCTTCACTTAATCTAATCAATTCCCAATGAAAAAAAACAACAAAAAAAAACAGTTTGAAAAAGTTGTCAGTCAATAATTATTTTCATTTAAAATTAATTTAAAAAGCTTGTCAAGACGACCTTTGATGTTGGCTTTGTGTGTGTGTGTGTGTGTGTGTGAGGGCATGTTTTTGTGAAATATCAGGACACAAATGTGTATAATGACAAGGGTATGACATAGGTATTACAAAAAGAGGGTGAAATATGAGGACGTTCCCCATGTCCTCACTTTTCAAAATGCTTATAAATCACACAGAATGAGTTTTTTTCACA
This sequence comes from Gobiocypris rarus, assembly GCA_023029165.1. Lineage (NCBI taxonomy): Eukaryota > Metazoa > Chordata > Actinopteri > Cypriniformes > Gobionidae > Gobiocypris > Gobiocypris rarus. The sequence goes on along the minus strand of CM040924.1, from coordinate 14,842,222 downwards.
GAACGTAAACTGCGCAGTCTCCTGTGTTGGGTAGGTTTAGGGGCAGGGGCAGTGTAGGGGGATAGAAAATACGGTTTGTACGGTATAAAAACCATTACGCCTATGGAATGTCCCCACATTTCACAAAAACAAACGTGTGTGTGTGTGTGCACCCTTGTTTACATTGTGGGGACCAAATGTCCACATAAGGATAGTAAAACCTGAGATCACCTAAATTGTCACTTTTCAAAAGGCTAATAAATCACACAGGATGAGTTTTTTTGAAAAAGTAAAAATGCAGAATGTCTCCTGTGATGGGTAGGTTTAGGGGCAGGGGCAGTGTAGGGGGATAGAATGTACAGTTTGTACAGTATAAAATGCATTACGCCTATGGAAAGTCCCCACAATTCACAAAAACCCCACGATGTAATATAAACCTGAAATCACCTGAAGGACCAGCCAGCAGTCCCCACAATGTAAATGGATTAATAAACATACTAAATTATGTTTTTTTTTTTTTAATGTAACAATGCAGCATGTCTCCTGTGATGGGTAGGTTTAGGGGCAGGGGCAGTGTAGGGGGATAGCATGTACAGTATAAAATGCATTACGCCTATGGAAAGTCCCCACAATTCACAAAAACCCCACGATGTAATATAAACCTGAAATCACCTGAAGGACCAGCCAGCAGTCCCCACAACGTAAATGGATTAATAAACATACTAAATTATGTTTTTTTTTTTGAGGTGTGTGTGTGTGTGTGTGTGTGTGTGTGTGTGTGTGTGTGTGTGTGTGTGTGTGTGTGTGTGTGTGTGTGGATGGATGGGATGACGGATGGACGAATGGATGGATGGGATAACGGATGGATGGACGAATGGATGGATGGGATGACGGACAGACGGATGGGATGATGGATGGATGGACGAATGGATTGATGGGATGACGAACGGACGAATGGATGGATGGATTGACAAACAGATGGAGAGACGAATGATGGATGGGATGACGGACGGATGGACGAATGGATGGATGGCGGATGGATGGATGGACGAATGGGATGACAGACGGATGGACGAATGGGATGACGGACGGATGGAATGACGAAGGGACGAACGAACGGATTGACGAATGGGATGACGGACGGATGGAATGACGGACGGATGGACAGACAGACAGATGGACACGTGTGTGTGTGTGTGTGTGTGTGTGTGTGTGTGTGTGTGTGTGTGTGTGTGTATGGATGGATGGATGGATGGGATGACAGACGGAGGGACGAATGGATGGATGGGATGACAGACGGACGGATGGATGGGATGACAGATGGATGGATGGATAGGGTGATGGACGGATGGAGGAATGGATGGATGGGATGACGGACAGACGAATGGATGGATTGACAGACAGACAGACGGACAGACGGAGGGACGGATGGACGTGTGTGTGTGTGTGTATGGATGGATGGATGGGATAACAGACGGAGGGACGAATGGATGGATGGGATGACGGACAGACGAATGGATGGATTGACAGACAGACAGACGGAGAGATGAATGGATGGATGGGATGACGGATGGATGATGGACGAATGGGATGACGGAAGGACGGACGAATGGATGGATGGGAAGACGGACGGGCGAATGGATGGATGGATGAATGGATGGATTGATTGACACAGACGGAGGGACGAATGGAAGATTGATGGATCGACAGACAGACGGATGAACGAATGGATGGATGGGATGACGGACGGACGAAAGGATGGATGGGATGACTGACAGATGAATGGATGGATTGACAGACAGAGGGACGGATGTGTGTGAGTGTTTGTATGGATGGATGGATGGGATGACAGACAGACGGAGGGATGAATGGATGGATGGGATGACTGATGGAAGAATGGACAGATGGATTGACAGACAGACAGAGGGATGGATGTGTGTGTGTATGGATGGATGGATGGATGGGATGACAGACAGACAGACGGACGAATGGATGGATGGATGGATTGACAGACAGAGGGAGGGACGAATGGACGATGGCTGGAGTGACAAATTGACGGATGGAAGGACGGACGAATGGATTGACAGACAGACGGAGGGACGAATGGACGGACGGACAGACAGATAGATAGATAGATGGGATGACTGACAGACAGACACAGACGTTAAGACAGATAGAGCGCCATGCATTGTGAACTCCACCTGTTTCCCAGGCCATATCACAGCTCTACAGTCCTGCAGAGACGTCTGGTGTCTCTTCTATAAAAGTGACCTCTTGACCTAGCCTCAGTGTTTTATGGGTGGGATAGAACAGTGGCGAGGGGTGGGGGAAGTGTGTAGCACTATTGTGTCAACCAGCAATCAGCTCTCAACAGGCCTTTCACAGTCTGTGTGTAACACAACAGCTCCAGCACTAACCCAGCTAAAGACTCATCATTAAACCGTCACTAACAACACATTTACACAGGTGTCATCCAATCTACAAAACCTACAAGGGCTGCTACTGCACAGAAACATATCTTGAGATCTAGCGCTAGCTGCTGATTAACGCATTATACAGTGTGATACTGCTAATAACGCCATTCTTCATTAGGACCATGAGTATTTTGTTTATGTTATGATTGTGCTAATTAATGGTGTTTTGACTGACAGCTGATACCAATTACAGTGCCTGCACTTCTATGCGTTGTTGCAGGCCATATCATGAAATATTCATGCAGCATCGACACGCGCCAAGAGCAGCACATGGAGCCGTCCACGTTTTATGCACTGCGACCATATTTTCCATAAATGCAAATGGTCTGTAATTGTTTTCATGAGAAAGGAGATACTACGATCTACAGATGGGGGCATTCATCCAGTACTGTCTCAATGGCAACATTTGGTTAATGGTGCACAAATATCATCCTCGCAAAGGGATAGAGAGAGAAAGAGGCTGATTTAAGACTGTAATAAATGCTGGAGTATCTGCCGCAATTAACAACTGTTTTACACAGCGAGGGTTGTTTTTTTTTGTTGGCAGAATTGCTTCTCAGCATAGGGAGATATAATAAACTGTGATGAGCCCCCAGGCATTCTCCTGCACTGCCGCCATGTGATCTGAACTGACTTGGAGTCGGGTTACCTCGCATAACGGCTGACTCCAAACCAGTGCAGAAAGCACACATGCAGCAAAAGGATGTGGCCCTGCTCTTTTAAGACAATGACATAAAAATGTGGTTACTGTGTCTGTAATAACTGTATGTCTATGTACACTACTGTTTAAAACTGCAGTTCTAATGTTGTACACTACAAAAGTTTTTTTATATTAAAGAAATTTATATTTTTAATTCAGCAATGATGCATTAAATTGATCTAAAGTGACAGTAAATACATTTATTACTGTTACAATTGATTTCTATTTCAAATAATTTTGAAAAAAATGTATTATGGTTTCCACAAAAATGTTAAGCTGCATGTTTTTTAAACATTAATAATAATAAGCAATGTTTATTGAGCAGCAAATCATCATTTTAGAATTATTTCTGAAGGATCATGTGGCACTAAAGACTGGAGCATTGATGATGAAAATTCAGCTTTGCATCACAGAAATACATTTCATTTTAAAATATATTTAAAATAAAAAAACTGTTATTTTCTATTTCACAAAATTACAGTTTTTTTACTGTATTTTTAATCAAATAAAGCCAGCCTAGGCAAGCATTAGTGACATACTAAAAAATCTAACCAACCCCAAACTTACATTACTTAATTACATCAAAATGTATTTGAAATACATTTATTTTATGCTATACTTCAAAAATAAGTATACTACAAATACATTAATACATGTATCTATGTATTCATATAAATACCCTGCAATTGTACTGTTACTATACTAAATTGCTATACTTAAAGTCTGCTAAATTTTGTATTTAATGCACTTTAGTTATCCAGAAAAAGTGCTGAGGTCCAACTAAAGATATACTTAAATATATTTGACTGTGCTAAACTGGAACTATTGCAAGTATACTTCAGGTACATTTTAAATATCTTGCATTTAAAGACTGATATAGCGGTCATACTATCCTTACTAATAGTGATATTAGGCTTAAAATTAAGAAATGTGCATTGTGCAATAAAGTAATACTCCAAATAAATTTGAATTAATATCAGTAAGTCTCAAGCGATATGTCAGTAAATATGTTAATGTGTCTACTTTCACTAGGGTGGAAATTATGGTGACATTCAGAGGTGAACTATTTCGAAAAGATTCCTATAAGTAATTCCTAACCAAACCATAATGTCATTTTTTTTAAATTCTTAAATAATTGAAATGATAAAAACTGTTCATTATGATACACGTGTGGTATGTGAACCAGAAATATAAAGTGAAAAATAGTCACAGTACTTCGAATCTTTTGCAGGATAAACCCTGGATTGTACATACCCTTGTGGACTTCTCATAAATGTATTAAAAACTGGACAGTATAAAATGTATATACAATCCATATTGGTCAATTGCAAATCCGAATACTGAATGTGCCAAACATGTCAAATATGCTACTATGGTGATATTTTCAAATTCAAATTCAAAGAAAAAGAAAAAAAAAATCCAATGTTTAATACATTGCAAGTAATGTTAAAAAGTATTTTATACGATTAGGGGGTTAAAGCCTTAATTAGGTAAGTCTGACCAACCTAAGTTCTCTCTTAATTGGTACAATTTATCGGGCTTTTCTTATCAATGTAAACATATGCCATTAATTGAAAGGGCCAAAATCTACTGATAAAACCCTCTGGTCCTCTTTGTTTAGGGGTCACACATGGCTCCTTCGTGGTCAAAAGTGACCGAAGCTTTGAAATGTAACTTTTTTTTCCAGGAAAATCAATGTATAGTGTAATGTTTCTTAGTTTTGTTTCTTCTGTTTGAGTTTAATCACAGTCATGTTTCCTGTTTCATGTTCTGTTGTTTGTGATCCTGTCATGTGCTCCCTTTCCATGTGTTCTGTTGTCATGTTCTGATTAGTTCATTGTTTGTGATTGTTCACAAGTGTGTCTTGTTTAGTCATTAGTCCTTGTGTATTTAAGCCCTCATTTTTGCCATGTGTTTTGTCTAGTATTGTTTGTGTCAAGTTCAAGTCAAGTCCTGGGGCCTGTACCATGAAGCCGGTTTAGCTGGCTAGCCAGATATGTTTAAGCTTAGTTTGTGCAAATCCTGGGTTTTAGGTATACCATTAAAGTGGTTTGGCTTTTAGCAGTGTTCAACTCCATAGTAACTTAGGCTCCATAGCCAACCTGCTCCAGTGCAAGTTATGTTCTGGATAAGAGATCTTGAACTGAAATTGGACCAATCAGCTGTGAGCAAAGTGACACACCTCTGATGCAATAAAGTCACTCCCCATTTTCTACTCCAAATTTAAGGTCACAACATAGCAAAGGATTTTTAAAGACTAAAGTGTCTGACTTTTAACAATGCTTATTTATAATAATAATAATCATTTTGAATGATTTAGATATAATTTATGTAATTATTATACCCTTAATCAATTACACATGTATCATTCTAGTTAATCAATCATTAATAGGCACTTTGTTAAAATTAATATAAATAGCCTATATAAAGGTCATACAAATAAGCTTTCAAATCAATAAATAAAGCTATAAAAATTACTACATGTGAGCTTTAATGTTCAATTCTCTCTATATATCAAGTAAACTAACTTCATAACTTTTACTTGCATTGACGTAGTAAGATTTTTCTTTCATAGACTGCTCTTTTCTTCTTGCTGTGTAAATTTGTTTAAATTCTTAATATTTTTCAATCATGTAATATTCTGCAAAGTGCTGTTCAGATGAATTGTGCTGATCAGTTTCACTGATCCACAGCGTGTGATTGGCTGTTCACTACTGATATTTAGTGAAAAAAAAAATGTTTCCTTTTTTTCTTAGACATAAATACTTATTTTTATTAAGGATTTGGATTTAGACATTCTCAAAGACTACTTTTTGTCAAGGTTTAGATTTTTTTTATATTTGGAGTGTCAGTTTTTGCATTAATTTTAGTACAGTCAAACCTGAACAGGAGGACATTTCGTTACACATAACATCAACATTCAATAAAAACTTTAAAATGAACAGGTATGATTTATCACAGCTTAATCAATCTGGGTCTGATCTGATTTCAACCTCTTATTTGAGTCTTTTGGATCAATTGTGTCATATGGTTACAGCCACACCAGTTTATTTGTATGTATATAAGAGTGTGTGGGAGTGTGTGTTTTGTATTCTTGTGTAACCTCTTCCTTGCTGTTCATATTTTTACTGCATTGTGGCAGATTATTGATTTTATTTCACACATTTGTCTATTTTGCACTCTCCCCTTCATTGCTGTGCACTTTTTTTCTGCACAGTTGCTGATTTGTAGTTTGTATCACCAAAAGATTCTCAGAGTTTTCGTATTTCCCATTTATTTCCTGTGTTGGTCATTTTTGACCGCAAATGAGAAATGTGAGTTTTCCCGACCCTTTATCCAAATATAGTGTGTTCACGTAGCCAATGTGACAAATTCATTAAGTGTCATCCAATTCCAGAAAACATTGAATTTTTGACCGAAGAGGCACAGAGGGTTAAGAATCATCCATTGGGAAAAACACAAATCGGTCAACATTGCAGATTTTGAATCCCCTTACTGTGAAAAGATGACTTAATGCAAGCGGGCAGGTGGTCTCATTCCTGTTTATGTCCTCATAGATCAGTGTCCATCTGCTTGAGTTTCATCTATTTAACTTATTAGGAGTGACAGTGGTACATTTTGAAAAGTGCACCTACTGTACACTCAGTTATGGTTATGCACAGTGTGACAAATGATCACTAGAGGCAATAATAAAAACATTAATAAAACAATTAATGTACAGCGACAAGAACATCTCTTCGCAAAGGGAAGCAGTGTGAACACATAAGGACAAAAAACACACAATTGCTCACACATACACACCCTTGTTGTACCTGTACGGATTAAGTGGACACGTGGGAGAGTTCAGACAACACCTGTTCAACTCCTCAAATCATCGCCGTGCTCTCTTCATACCCAGGTGGCCACAAAGAGACACAGACACCCAAGTGGGGAGTGTCCTAAAAATAACATGTCCCTCTGACTAGTTATTCAAGTCGGATTTCAAGCAATGGGTTCAGATGAAAGATGAAGTCATTCATAGAGAGCACGAAACTGGGTGTTAACTACAGTAATTGCCTGCAAATATGCAATTAGGCTGAGAAGAGTGTGTATTTATGTATTTATGTGCATCTGTTACTAAGTAAATAACTCCCCCAACCAGTTACGTAATGAGAACTGATGAGGCAAAGTTCGCTTACTGCCTGAGTCAGCAAGCACGTCTGAAAAAAACCCTGCAACACATTAATCATGTATAGTTTTCAACTCAGAGACTGTCCCTCTCTCAACTAATCATATCACATTTTCAATAATAGCTATAATTCATTTTTAGATTAACTTTTTTTTAAAGTTCATGAATTTATAGCTGCCATTATTGAAAATGTAAAGCCTAATACATTATTTATGATCAATTAACTGATTCTGATTATATGATAGAGAATGAATACATGAGAATATTTGCCGATTTCACATTTCGATGCTAATTTCTTAGCAGACCACTTTAAGATAATACAAGTAATAAAATATTTTTTTATTTTGCAATAATAAACCAATTGACTGTCCATTGTTAGTATATAAAGAAATATACTCTATTAAAAATGTATTGAATTAAACTACTCGTGAACATTCATTATCAGTAGAAAAATTAAATAACATGTTAAAAATATATATATATTACGCAATTATTTAAGACATCCTCCTTAAATAGAACCTTATTTGGCACAAAAAGTCAAGGACCCTTTTTCTGTAGTTTTCAACTCAGAGACTGTTCTCTCTCTCTCTCTCTCTCTCTCTCTCTCTCTCTCTCTCTCTCTCTCTCTCTCTCTCTCTCTCTCTCTCTCTCTCTCTCTCTCTCTCTCTCTCTCTCTCTCTCTCTCTCTCTCTCTCTCTCTCTCTCTCTCTCTCTCTCTCTCTCTCTCTCTCTCTCTCTCTCTCTCTCTCTCTCTCTCTCTCTCTCTCTCTCTCTCTCTCTCTCTCTCTCTCTCTAATGCACACACACACATTGATTCGTATAACACAATCATATATACACACACTCTTCATTTGAATGTGACATTACCAGTCATTAACCGGAGCCGACAGCTGTGTGTACTCTCTACTCTGACTTGTGTGGCTCTCAGTGCAGGGAGATCTTTGACCTTAAACACACGTCACACTTTACACAACTCTAATGCTCTCATACACCCTGTATATGACCCCACTTACAACAATGTTGTCCACTTAACCCACTGAACTGTTTTAAAGTACTGGAGAGAGTGACATGGCCAGATCTGGGCCCACTCCAATCTATTCTTGGCTTCACTAACATTTTTATAGTGTATACTTTTTATACTTTAGTTTTAAGCACAAGGTCCACATCTCAAGAAAACATTGTGCTGATGTCAGGGATGTCAATATAGCCTAGTCTGCTAATGTGCTGTACACAAATATAAATAAATATTAGATGAAAAACTTAAACTTAATTTTTAAATGTTGCCTTGGCAACAAACTGGAATATGAGAAGTATTAAAATGAATAACTGAAATAAAACAAACTGAAATGAAAACTAAAAAAAATAATTAAAAAATGACATACAATTATTAAACTAAAGTTAAAATTAAAACTGAAAACAAAAAAACTATAATAGTATATAAAACAATACTCAAATAAAGAATATAATCAATAATCACACTGCTATAAAGTCATATATTTGCATACTGCATAAACTAACAACAAACTTTCATGGAGCACTTGTAGCCTAAATTAGCATAAATATGCCAAACCCACAAACAATCTTCTGTTATTGTTTCAAAACAATCTCATTACTATCAAACATGCCCCCACCAAACAACTCAGTTGCTATAACATCACCTTAAACAATTACAACACCCCGATTCCAGTCCAGTCTATAATGTGGAAAAATGGACGATCTATTGTGCCCACTGCTAATTCAGGATGACTCAGGATCTTACACACCAACTTTTACAGAACTGCTTGATAACTGATGAATGGCACGATTCACAAAGCCCACTCTAATGACATCAGTGCAGGTGAAAAAAGGGGGCGGGGCTTGCAGGCTGGCTGGGTCATGTAACAGCGGAGTCATTCTCCAGCAGCGCGCTGCGAGTGAACACACAATGCTGAGGTGGGTGTACAGATGACTCACTGTGAGACCAGGAAAAGAGTGATACATGAAAGACTGTTTAACTTCACCACTGAGTTACAGTAAAAAATACGCTGAGTTCATAAACAGTAACACAAATCAACATGAAGTATTAAGCACAGATAGTTATGAGAGAATAAAGTCTGAAAAGAAAGGCTGTAAAATGTTCATGCCTGGACTTAATATCAAACAGAGGGATTGATGTTTTCCAGTAATACAAAGCCTCTTAAATCAGTTCAGGTCAGTGTGGTCTAATGAAGGGTAATAATCTGAGAGTGGCTGCCCAGAGGCTAGATGAAACATCTCTGTATAGTGATTTCCCATCAGTCTACTGTAAAACTGGGAGGAGTTTCAAGCATTTCAGTTCAGTACCGCCCATGTATTTCTTTTATTTTTTTTGCTGGATTACTGGAACTGGATAGAATAACCCACAGCGGAACAAAACAACAGCTTTACCTTAACTACATGAACTTTCAGAACGAGATGAATCACAGGCATGCGTGCCAAAACACACTTTGAGTGATTATTCCGCTGCTGTTTTGACACATGGTCAGGAGACAGATGTGATGAAGTCATGTGTGTGTACGTAAAGTCACATTAAACAGATCCACACCTATACATCACAGCATTCTAGACTTTCAACTTAACCATAGCAGAGTTTAATGGTGGCTGGAATACAGAGGTTGGATTTTTCCATTGTTTTTGTGATATAATCGGTTTATATTGTCGACTTGCCAATTAACAAGGTGGATTTCTATACTCAAAGGCATTGAAGACTAATGAGGCCTTAAAAAATAATCTGGCTTTAAAAAAAACCTTGTGTTAGCATGGAGGATTGTCCATTCTACGACAAATGTTTGGGTCAAATTTAACCCTAAAGTAAAAAAAAAAAAGTTTTTTTTATTTTGCATCATGACATGATGGCTTTTTTTGTACACTATTTAACTATTTATTTTTCTTCAAAATGTAAGTAAGGATACATCATCAATCCTTCCGAAATGTATTTTTGTTATTAAAAAAAAGTCTTCTTGCAAAAAAGAGAACACCACAGAGCTTGTAATAAAACAAGAATCAACATTGGCTTGGCTTTTCGGAGATGCCAAAAACAGAGACATTTGAAATCTTGTAAAAGCAACGCAGAGATTACGTTTTTATTACTCAACAGGTGAGTGAGGTATTTTATTGAACCGATATGTAGCTCACTAACAGTTAATTGCGGTTGTTGTAGCGCTATGTTGGAAATTATTTTCAAGAAAGTACAGTAACGTCTTCAGATAGTCAGCTAGATATCCTTTCCATCTAAACTGGTTATTTCTCTTAGTAAGTCTTGTAGTGAATGTTTTATGAGCAGTAGGATAACCGTAGGACAAACCTACAGATTAAGAATAGGATGTCAAGTTAAAGTTATGTAAAAGCAGGCGTCCTAAAACTTTTGGCAATATAATGTGTGTCTGTATATATATTAGTGGTGGGCATAGATACATTTTTTAATCTCACTCTGATTTTGAAATTAATCTAGATTAAAATGGCTCATTTGAATTCTGCCGAAGGCATTCAGAATATGTGCGCTACCCAAATAATGACTGGTGGTTTCACACTTGGTTCGATTGACTGGACCAAACCCGAGTTCGATTGCTCCCTGGACCGTGTTCATGTTATATTTTGGGGTCCGAAACCGGTGTGCGTTTGCGTCATCAAAGCAGCAGCTGTTTACCCCGTTACTTGGTACGACGTCGAGAGAAGATCGCAAAATGAATAGCATTGTTTACCTAACTTTTATATTTTTGTTTTTGAACCGTTGATTTTGTTACCAAAGCTTCAGTACGTAATGGGACTTGCGTCTATCTGCCGTGAATGTATTGCAAGTGCTCTAAAGAACGCTGACGACGAGCAGAAATTACAGCTCTCTGCTTACAGTATGTCAGTCACACTCATCAGGACTCGAGTACGGTTCGCGGGTGCGCACCCGAGTTCGGAAGCCAGCCTTAAGGCTTGATGTGGTTATTTCACAGCATACACGCAGGTTCGAAGACTCGTTCTCGCTCCCTACAGTGCAATTCGACTAGGTAGCTATACATCCGCGCTAAAATATCAAGGTGAAAGTCATCATAGCTTGTGTAGTATAGACCCAGCTCCCAACCCAACTTTGAGAATAGATTAACGGCGATATTTATTTTATCTTTTATCGCCCGATAACAATCGCCGATAAAGGCCCACCACTAATATATATATATATATATATATATACACATATACATATACATATACATATACATATACATATATATATATATATATATATATATATATATATATATATATATATATATATATACACACATACATATATATATACATAAATATATACATACATACATACACAGGTCCTTCTAAAAAAAATAGCATAATGTGATAAAAGTTCATTATTTTCCATAATGTAATGATAAAAATTTAACTTTCATATATTTTAGATTCATTGCACACCAACTGAAATATGTCAGGTCTTTTATTGTTTTAATACTGATGATTTTGGCATACAGCTCATGAAAACCCAAAATCTCAAAAAATTAGCATATTTCATCCGACCAATAACAGAAAAGTGTTTTTAATACAAAAAGTCAACCTTCAAATAATTATGTTCAGTTATGCACTCAATACTTGGTCGGGAATCCTTTTGCAGAAATGACTGCTTCAATGCGGCGTGGCATGGAGGCAATCAGCCTGTGGCACTGCTGAGGTGTTATGGAGGCCAGGATGCTTCGATAGCGGCCTTAAGCTCATCCAGAGTGTTGGGTCTTGCGTCTCTCAACTTTCTCTTCACAATATCCACAGATTCTTTATGGGGTTCAGGTCAGGAGAGTTGGCAGGCCAATTGAGCACAGTAATACCATGGTCAGTAAACCATTTACCAGTGGTTTTGGCACTGTGAGCAGGTGCCAGGTCGTGCTGAAAAACGAAATCTTCATCTCCATAAAGCTTTTCAGCAGATGGAAGCATGAAGTGCTCCAAAATCTCCTGATAGCTAGCTGAATTGACCCTGCCCTTGATAAAACACAGTGGACCAACACCAGCAGCTGACATGGCACCCCAGACCATCACTGACTGTGGGTACTTGACACTGGACTTCAGGCATTTTGGCATTTCCTTCTGCCCAGTTTTCCTCCAGACTCTGGCATCTTGATTTCGAATGACATGCAAAATTTGCTTTCATCCGAAAAAGTACTTTGGACCACTGAGCAACAGTCCAGTGCTGCTTCTCTGTAGCCCAGGTCAGGCGCTTCTGCCGCTGTTTCTGGTTCAAAAGTGGCTTGACCTGGGGAATCACGGCACCTGTAGCCCATTTCCTGCACACGCCTGTGCACGATGGCTCTGGATGTTTCTACTCAGACTCAGTCCACTGCTTCCAGGTCCCCAAGGTCTGGAATCGGTCCTTCTCCACAATCTTCCTCAGGGTCCGGTCACCTCTTCTCGTTGTGCAGCGTTTTTGGCACACTTTTCCTTCCCACAGACTTCCCACTGAGGTGCCTTGATACAGCACTCTGGGAACAGCCTATTCGTTCAGAAATGTCTTTCTGTGTCTTACCCTCTCGCTTGAGGGTGTCAGTGATGGCCTTCTGGACAGCAGTCAGGTCAGCAGTCTTACCCATGATTGCGGTTTTGAGTAATGAACCAGGCTGGGAGTTTTTAAAAGCCTCAGGAATCTTTTGCAGGTGTTTAGAGTTAATTAGTTGATTCAGATGATTAGGTTAATACCTCGTTTAGAGAACCTTTTTATGATATGCTAATTTTTTGAGATAGGAATTTTGGGTTTTCATGAGCTGTATGCCAAAATCATCAGTATTAAAACAATAAAAGACCTGAAATATTTCAGTTGGTGTGCAATGAATCTAAAATATATGAAAGTTTAATTTTTATCATTACATTATGGAAAATAATGAACTTTTATCACAATATGCTAATTTTTTTAGAAGGACCTATAATATATATAGGGGTCTGATATTTGTCATCGTAGGTGCATGTCCACTGTGAGAGACTTAATCTAAAAAAAAAAAAATCCAGAAATCACAATGTATTATTTTTTTAACTATTTATTTGTATGATACAACTGCAAATAAGTATTTGAACACCTGAGAAAATCAATGTTAATATTTGGTACAGTAGCCTTTGATTGCAATTACAGAGGTCAAACGTTTCCTGTAGTTTTTCACCAGGTTTGCACACACTGCAGGAGGGATATTGGCCCACCACTCCTCCACACAGATCTTCTCTAGATCAGTCAGGTTTCTGGCCTGTGTCTGAGAAACACAGAGTTTGAGCTCCCTCCAAAGATTCTCTATTGGGTTTAGGTCTGGAGACAGGCTAGGCCACGCCAGAACCTTGATATGCTTTTTACAGAGCCACTCCTCGGTTGTCCTGGCTGTGTGCTTCGGGTCATTGTCATGTTGGAAGACCCAGCCTCGACCCATCTTCATTGCTCTAACTGAGGGAAGGCGGTTGTTCCCCAAAATCTCGCAACATGGCCCCGGTCATCCTCTCATTAATACAGTGCAGTCGCCCTGTCCCATGTGCAGAAAAACACCCCCAAAGCATGATGCTACCACCCCCATGCTTCACAGTAGGGATGGTGTTCTCTGGATGGTACTCATCATTCTTCTTCCTCCAAACACGTTTAGTGGAATTATGACCAAAAAGTTATATTTTGGTCTCATCTGACCACATGACTTTCTCCCATGACTCCTCTGGATCATCCAAATGGTCATTGGCAAACTTAAGAGGGGCCTGGACATGTGCTGGTTTAAGCAGGGGAACCTTCCGTGCCATGCATGATTTCAAACCATGACGTCTTAGTGTATTACCAACAGTAACCTCGGAAACGGTGGTCCCAGCTCTTTTCAGGTCATTGACCAGCTCCTCCCGTGTAGTTCTGGGCTGATTTCTCACCTTTCTTAGGATCATTGAGACCCCACGAGGTGAGATCTTGCATGGAGCCCCAGTCCGAGGGAGATTGACAGTCATGTTTAGCTTCTTCCATTTTCTAATGATTGCTCCAACAGTGGACCTTTTTTCACCAAGCTGCTTGGCAATTTCCCCGTAGCCCTTTCCAGCCTTGTGGATGTGTACAATTTTGTCTCTAGTGTCTTTGGACAGCTCTTTGGTCTTGGCCATGTTAGTAGTTGGATTCTTACTGATTGTATGGGGTGGACAGGTGTCTTTATGCAGCTAACAACCTCAAACAAGTGCATCTAATTTAGGATAATAAATGTAGTGGAGTTGGACATTTTAAAAGGCAGACTAACAGGTCTTTGAGGGTCAGAATTCTAGCTAATAGACAGGTGTTCAAATACTTATTTGCAGCTGTATCATACAAAAAAATTGTTTAAAAAAAAATCATATATTGTGATTTCTGGATATTTTTTTTTTAGATTATGTCTCTCACAGTGGACATGCACCTACGATGACAATTTCAGACCCCTCCATGATTTCCAAGTGGGAGAACTTGCAAAATAGCAGGGTGTTCAAATACTTATTTTCCTCACTGTGTGTGTGTGTGTGTGTGTGTGTGTGTATGTGTGTGTATATATATATATATATATATATATATATATATATATATATATATATATATATATATATATATATATATATATATATATATATATATATATATATATATATATATATAAACCAAAAACAAATTATTTATACATGCATGCGTGTGTGTGTATTTATTTATATATACTTAATAATTATACACAGTACACACATACATTATGTGAACACAAACGTTTATTTTGGATGTGATTAATCACGATTAATTGATTTGACAGCACTAATTTTGCATTAATTACTAGGCAAATGTAGCCATATGTATGTATTCTAAAGTATTTTAAGATGTATAAATACTTAAGAATTATGAGAATTAGTTCAAAAAAAATTTTACATTCTGGTAACAAGAATATTAGGGGACATGTGGCGTTCAAAAATAATAAAACAATAAAACAAAACACTGTCATGAAAATAATGTCACAATGGCAAATACAGAAGTGGGTTTCATTTTCTTTATCTATTTTACAATCTTTTGGGGTGAACTACAATTTTGACATCCTGAGATGAACCCAAATTTCCCCAGATCACATATTGTGGTTTAAACACTGACTGCACAAAGATATCAGAATGAATCAACAGCAGCCACTGATTACACAACTAGATACGTTTCTCTATGCCCTATTGGTGGCAAAAGTGTAAGCACTGCTTATTCTGCATATCTAAATCAAAGATCTACAAACATCATCAGGGGTGTTCACTCACACACGCACAGAGATATCCATCTCATGCAGCGCTCTTTTTTTCTCTCTCTCTCTATTCTCATTTCTATTTAAACTGAGTCACGACTGAAATTCATCCCCTACTGTTCAAACCTCTCTAGATTTTCCCAGAATTAAATGGAAAATCTTATAAGCTGAGTGCCTTTTTTTCTCTGGGAGAGAGAAATGGGAACGTGATTACCAGTCTTGTGCTGCTGGTTCTCTCTGTTCTGTCTCCCTGCGTGTGATTTCATTCTGCTTTGGCAGGTGGTAGGTGTAGAGTGTGTCACGATCCAGCAGCGAGTGGTAATCGCTCTCTATATACAGCACCGATGAAACAGACGGTGAGGCACTGTTCATTCACAACTCCGCTGCCAGATCTGAGTCATGAGAGAGCGAGAGAGAACAGTGTCCCACTAAGCAGTGGGAGAGATGCAGTGACCTCATTCTGAGTCATGGAGCCCGTACCCTGACACAGGCCTCCGTCACCGTGTGTACGCGCGCATCATCAATAACCTACATACGGATAATACTTATAAAATCTGATTTTGCAGATCAGATCATTTCAGTTTACTGTGTAGCGCAGAAACCACAGTCTCAGTATGGCTGGGATTTTGTCTTTACACTTTTAAAAGCTGATTATTTGCTTAAATCATTTAATGTGCTGGAAATTGGTGGCTGAAAGGAATCGCTCTGACATTAAAGACATAATGGAATCAAAATGGGCGTTTTCTGGCTAATGTCTGTTTGCTTTGATGTCACCAATAGTATGTCACCAATAGTGACAAAACTTTGCTTATATATACACAGTAATGTTCAAAAAATGCATTAAAGTGATCAAAAGTATAAAAAGTGCTGTTCTTTTGAACTTTCTATTTGTCAAAGAATCCTGAAAAAAAAACAGTACCCACAACAATATTAAATAGCACATCTGATTTCAAT
The DNA here is from genome assembly GCA_023029165.1 of Gobiocypris rarus. Classification (NCBI taxonomy): domain Eukaryota; kingdom Metazoa; phylum Chordata; class Actinopteri; order Cypriniformes; family Gobionidae; genus Gobiocypris; species Gobiocypris rarus. Next base: position 14,825,704 of record CM040924.1, on the reverse strand, counting down.
ATTGATAATAATCAGAAATGTTTGTTGAGTGTCAAATCAACTTATTAGAATGATTTCTGAAGGATCATGCAACGCTGAAGACTGTAATGATGCTGAAAATTCTGCTGTGCATCACTGGAATACATTTCATCTTAAAAAATATTTAAATAAAAATCAGTTATCATAAACTGTAATATTTCAAAATGTTAATTATTTTACTGTATTTTTGATCAAATAAATGCAGCCTTGATAAGCATTATATATATATATATATATATATATATATATATATATATATATATATATATATATATATATATATATATATATATATATATATCTAAAAAATCAAACTTAAAAACCCAAACTTTTGAACACTATTGTACATTAAAGGGGTACTTCAGCGCTGGGAAGATGAATCTGTAATTAAACTGGGTCATTAATGTAGTAGAAATGTGAAATTATTTTTGAATTTGGTGCCTTCTAGACTGAGAAAACACAGAAAATGTATTTTTGTCTCATGGGGATGAAAGACAACAATTCCCAGAACGAACTGCTTCACTGCCCTATTCTAGGCACGGCTAGTCGGCTACTGGATTACTGGATCACTTGCCCACCGCGTTCATTTTCAGAAAATCAGTTCAGTTAGAGAAACTACACTTAAAAACTGAACGTGTCTGTTCAATATAATGCGAGTGAGCGATTGAGTCACAGCACAAACGGTCACATGAGCTGAGGGAAGCGTGGGATTCGCGGCTGCATTCTGGCCAGCGTGTTCAGTCTGGCACGTGTTTAGTTCATGTCTTTGGAAGCTTAACTGTCATAGGAAGTTCATTTTAAAAGTTAAAACACTCACTTTGCTCTCCACCGCTACATTTACATGAATCTCCGCAGCTCCGCGAGCCGAGTGCTGTGAGTGTGATGTTGAAAACATGAGGAAATAGCGCCCTCTGCTGGCTGTAGTCTTTAGCCTCTGGCCTAAAACTCCTCCGATGACGCAAAATGACGATATTTGCATCATCGGAGGAATTTTTCCAGAAATAAAATACATAATTCTCTCGTCTCAGGGTCATATGAGGGAAATTACGATAATTTGAATATACTCCCGGGTTTCTACTGATACAAAGCTTAATGCTAATCGCTGAAGTAACCCTTTAAGGATGCACAATATATCAGTAAAATAATAGACACATATAAAATGTGTTAAATTTAGGCAGGGCTGTAAACGTCATAGATATTTAATTATTAGGACTAATAATTATTTAATAATTAGAAATGGCCAACACAGGCTCTCTAGTATTAGAACGAGCTATGTCCCTTCTATCCTGCAAATTTTTTTTTATTTATTTTTTTAAGAAAGAAACCTCTTTTATATGTACCGTCCAAACTTTCTACTCCAACTTGAAATATGTCAACATAGAAAAGAAATCTTGTAATGGGACTTTACAGGGTTTTAACGGCAGCTGTGATCAGAAAAATGCAATTTTTTTTCAATTCAGGTTTACAAATGCACAATAAGCTTTTTTCCCCACCCGCAGAGATAAGTCAAGTCTGAGCCAACAGCGGGCTAACAGACCCAAGGCGTGCCACTCAAGTACACTGTGTTCACAACACCAGTATCAGTTTGGCTGCTGCCCCATGATGACTTCTCTGAGTTCAGGTCACCTAGCAACCGCTCCCCTGCTATTTGAATTTTCATGCATCACTATGTCAGTAGTGATGTCACAGTTGCCCTGGCAACCATATGCCGACTTATTGTGACACTTGCACTGTAAACTGTCTATGAGCTAAAGACATTTCCAGAGGTTTAGGAACAAAGCATTTGTAGTGCTTTCTAATGTTAAGCGATAATGAAGCTCAAATTTTTGCGTTCATCCAATTAGCTCTATTTCTTCAAGGTTTTAAGCAGCTTCTCGGCATCCCCTATTCTTTTGTCTTCAACAAAAGCTAAATAAATTGCACAAAATTGGCTCCATTATAATTCCTTGTTTATTCACGCTGCCAAAAAGTGAGGCATTGTTATAATCACGCAAATGACCAGTGCTGCCCAGTCAGTCAGAAAGCCACGGGATTGAGCTAAATATAGAGCAGGTCAAAGAGAATGAAGCACAAACCCACAGGCCTTTTTTTAGCTCTAAAGACACTAAGTCTCTCCGCTTGAGTTCCTCTTTTTATTTTCTTCTCTTGATTTAAAAGGATGTTTCTGCGTTTCATTGACCTCCGTCTTCCTTAATCATAGTCATTTCCTTAATCCTTATAAAAACATATGTAGGTCTCTGCAATACTGGCAAAACTAAACAGGCAACATTAATAGGACCTACTAATAAGGTCAAAACCTGAGAACAAGACAAGGCTTTTCAGTTATGTATTTCCCGACAAGATCAAGACCTTTGAACTCTTAATCTCAATGGGGGAGATTGATTTAGTGGCATTTTGCTCTGAGCAAGGGCACAGACTTGTCCTTATCCTTCCAGCCCAAACTATAATGATCACTGACCTGAATGTACAAGAACTGAACATCTCGCTTTTGTACAAACCCAAGCCCATGCTTTTGTTCACTTCCCTCGAGAGAGTAAATATTGATGACTGGGACAGTCAGGAGTCACCGTGGCCAGCGGTAGGGGAAAAAAAGTGATAATCTGTCTAGATCACTGCCTTGCCAGAGATAATCCGTCTAGTTCAGAGTGTACAGTACAATGAGGCAGTGCTACAACAGAGAAAAGCCATGCATGGATGTACAGGCACAGGAAGCTGGTATCCTCTGCCAGTTTTACAGCTCCCACAAGACAGCAATGCCTTCTGGGTAAATTACAGTCCCAGAATACATGAGAAAAGAGGCTGGAAAAAACAGAAAGAACGACAGAGTGAACATGAAATCAGATTGGGAGGCCATATGTGCAAGTGTAGTCAGAAATGTATAAAAAGTTAACTTCTTTGCAGAAATACATCCTCATATTAATATATCAAAATTTATCAGACTCTAAAATGTAAAAAAAATTTAATAAAAAATTATAATAATAATAAACTGAAATGCTTTTCTTTAATATAAAAAGTTCACCCAAAAATGAAAATTCAGTCATTAATTATTAACTACTGTTTGTGCAAAAACATAATTTACCACTTTATTTAAAAAATATTATTCTCCAACGTGTCATAAGAGCGCCACGACACATGTACCGTAAACCTGAATAAGCTGGCAAAACAAACAAAAAAATTGAGGTAATCAGTTACATCAAATTTTAAGAAATGTAAAGTTTAAGCAAGCAGAACTTGCAGATCTTTATTTTGTACTTTGCTCTCAACTTCAAATATTTGAGTAAGCCAATTCATACATTTAAATTAAAGTTACAAACTTAAATATTTTAGTATGGAAACTTGACTAGGTTTAACTAGCTAATAAAATAAATGCTACCTTGGTAACACAATGCTTTAAAAACATTATCATAGCACTTGTTGAATGAATACATCAATATAGACAATTTAATTGTATATCTATACTCAAACTAAGCTCATGCTCCACTCGTCACCATGATGGTAACCCCCTAAAAAACCCAACATAACAGAAACTCTTCATAGCAAAACTACTAAACTACACGACAAAACCTCCACCTTTACTTTATCTTGCACAAAAAAACAAAAAAACATCATATAACACTTCATTTTACTCTTCCTTTTGAGTTTCATGGCAAAGCATGCTGGGAAATAGAAATCCCAGCCCAGTTTCAGTTAAATGTAAGTTTGTCTAAATTGACAAAATATGTTTTTCTGGGCATTGAAAACTGTAGTTGCGTATAGGCTGTCAATGGAGGGACAGAAAGCTCTCAGATTTCATCAAAAAGATTTGTGTTGCGAAGATGAACAAAAGACTTACAGGTTTGGAATGACATGAGGGTGAATCATTTTTGTATGTTCTTTCACACTTTTTTACAGTTATTTAAACTTCTGAAATTACAAAATGAATTGTGGTTAATTTAATGTCAATACTCAATAGTCTCTGTTTATAAGCATCTTTATCATAATTACAAAAGAAATACCGGAAATAACCTGTATCAGGGATCCTTTAAATATTGTGTTGGACAACAGGGGCCTTCAAGTCAAAAAAGGTTTAAGAACTACTTAAGTACAGCCCTTCTCTTTTGGAAGTATAGAACAAAAATATTGATGACTTATCCTGCACTAAACAGATTTTTGTCAAATCATCCTCTCTTCTTGAGAATGCCCGGTCTATAATTCTAAAGCTGTGATGCATCTAAATGCAATTTTTAAAAAGCCCTTTGATGTGTCACACCCAAAACTTTCCAACAATAAAAACATCTAACGCAGTAAAGAAAATGTTGGGGGTTTCCCAGTGTCAAGAAGAATACAATGAAATGAGACATCCTAGATAACGTCCCATCTGTCCAGTCTTGCAATCTTGTGAGTGCTGGTTCATCACTGTTCAAGAGCATGTGATTGAGCGCTCGTGTGGAATCTAGAGCTGTGCGTAATGTGACAGGTGATTTGTATGGGGTCTAGAGATTGCTGACAAGAGAACAAACTCATTCATTGTCTTCTCGTATGCTGCCGTTCAACTCAGTGGCATGCTGCCAAGCTCAGGCACTGCCAATCTCATACAACAACAACTGAAATATGCAAACAGCATGTTTACTACAAGGCCCACAGATATCACAACAAGCTCAAGTGCAACATGTGTTAGATGGCTGTTTCATGGAAACATGCTCTTAAATGGGCCACCGGAGATGCACAACTAATGATAATTACGGTTTAGCACTGTAATCATGCAAATGGATCTTACAGCTTTTTTTTTGTTGCTGTTTTCACTTCTCTCTGACTTTAATGTGAAGAGATGACTAAGTAAGCCATTTGCTTGATTACCTATGTTGGTTGTCTGAAAAACTTCTGACCAGCAATATAGGCTCAGCCAAATGTATGACTTTGGGGCAGGACTATCCGCTTGTCTGAGAAATGGAAGAATAAAGAATACTCAGGAAACCTGTTTGAAAACAATTCCTATTGGGGATGCTAGTGGCAGAAAGTTCCCCTTTACAACACCTTTAGGAGTCAAGTCAAGTCAATTTTATTTATATAGCGCTTTTAACAATGCAGATTGTTTCAAAGCAGCTTCACAGTGTTAAACAGAAAAATAATGCAACAGAATATATTTTGATTATCATAAAGTAACAATGTGGGCTTTAGATCAGTAATTTGGTCTATATGGTTAATTAGTTTAATAATTAGATTTATTTTGAAATTTATTTGAAAAATTGTTTTTCCCCAACTGAGCAAGCCAAGCCAGAGGCGACACTGCACTGCTATGATTGGCTAACGGCCCTTTCTTCTGTATTAAATCACATCACATAGTACCTTTCCAACTTTTATGTAAAAAACAAATAGAAAAGATTGTTTCCCCCTTAAAGAAACATATCAGAATATGAATGATCCATCATGTTGCAAAGTGGGTTTTCCATGTTGTCATGTTCAAAAACGTTGGGGTCAGTAAGATTTAACGTTTTTGAAAACAAATCTCTTATGCTCACCATGGCTGGATTATTTGATCAAAAATACAGTAAAAACAGTACTTTTGTGACATTTTTAATTTTAAGCAAGACACTAGTCAAAAACATGCACTGGTAAATTGAGATTTTGGCTTTTTATAACATGTTTCAGAAAACAGCCAAAATGCACATTTAAGTGTTTATTACACTGAATCTATTTGTCTCTACATTTCAATTGCAATACATATAAAGGCTGTTTTCCTGAAATTAGTTGTTTTTCATACACTTAACCAGAAGAACTTACATACACCAGACTATATAGTTCTATTCATATCTATTCTAACGATTTTTCAGAGGGATTTTTCTAATATCATTTGAAAAAATGATATATAGTAATCTGATTTTATTCCTAAAAACATTGTTTTTTTTATTATTTATGGAGTGATAAAGAGAAAATCCCAAACTCCCTCAGTATAAACCCTTTAACTAATGTCAACAAAATAAAAAATAAAAAGAACTTTGAACCTGGCTTTATCGAATGTTCTGATATATGAAACAGAAATCGGAACATTCTTTTTTCATTTTGTTGACATTAGTTAAAGGGTTTATACTGAGGGAGTTTTGGATAATGGCTCATTTACATATTTAAACATAACATTTCAGAAAAATTGTAACACAAAAATGTTTGGCATTCCTAATGTAATCAAGGTATGGTGATATATATGAGTTCTTTTTTACCCTATTCACCTGTAGTGTTTTGCCTTAAAATAGATGTTTTCGGTTTTTATAATATTAAAAAATTTAATTTATCCCTGTGTAGCAAAGCTGAATTTTCAGCAGCCATTACTTCAGTCTACAGTATCACATGATCCCTCAGAAATCATTCATATATGGAAGACTCTTTGATGAATATAAAGTTTAAAACATTTATTTAATATTTTTTTTGTAACAAAATGTCATAACTTCACTTTAATTTCTTTCAATGAGCTGTTATGCTCATGATGATCCAGGTTTAAAAGTCCCAATGCAACTTCTCTTTCCAAGTCTTTTTTCCCCCTTTTTGCTCGATACCATCTTGTAAATTAAGGCAAAAATGAAAATAAATATTAAATAATATTCCCACTTAGGCTAGGTTCACTACAGTTTTGCTTTTGATCCACTGGCAACACTGGTGGGAATTCCTGCAGAAGAGTACTGGGAAATCCATTCTTCCTCCCTTTTATTTGGCATTTGCCGTGATGTCACGATGGACTTACCCTTATAAAACAAAGCACACAAGCTTTAGGCCTGTTTAAATGTCATTTTGGATTACATAAAACGAGAATGTTAGTCTGTGGGTCATAACAATTGACAAGTACTTGACACTGCAATCAATTCTTCATAACTTTCAACATCAGAAAAAGGGTTTAAGAAGAGATAAAATGCAAGAAATGGGACTTTCCATTACAGGGCTGGCATGCAGAGTAACACAGGAAGAAGACATAACTACGGAGCCCCTAAAGGGACATGGGGATTGAAAATATCTGAGATAGGAGGAAAAATGATCAATGCCTCTGCGTTCTCTCGCAAACGTTTTGCGTTTAACTAAGAAACTTTGCATTCGCTAGCAAAATGTTTGCGTTCCCTTGAGATACTTTTCAGTTCTCTGCGAGCGAACACAAAGTTTCCCGGAGGAACGCAAGTTTTGTGAGGAAACGAGTTTCTCAGGTAAATGCAAATCATTTGCGAGAGAACGCAAAAGCATAGAAATATAATTTTTCCTCTCATCTCCTTTTTTCCCACATTACCATGTCCCTTAGAGGCTTCATAACAGGTCTATCCTCACAGCAATCTCATCTGAATAGAGACACTCAGGGGAATGGTTAGCTAATCTTAGCCCCTTTCAGCTCAAACAGAAAAGTCCAAATCACACCTGGATTTCCCAAACCTGCAGATACGTCAGTCAGCTAAAACTGTTCAGTTTAGTCTAGTCTAGTGCAAGAAAGTTTCAAGAACTACTTTTGAACTACTAAGACATGCATGTTTGTGGACAAGCGCTAAATTTGATTAGCATACAATATGCAAACCTAACACTGTTCAAAATAAATAAATAAATAAATAAAAATTGTGGCAACTAATATTGAAATAAGTTAAAGATGAAGTTTAGTAGACACTTAATAAAGTAAAAGTTAAATAGAAATATAAAAAACTAATAAAAATGACAAAAGTACACGTCAAACTAAAATTAAAACTGAACATATAAAAACAAAACTTAATTCCAAATATTTTAATATCCAAATATCCAATACATTTTCTGCACAATTTTACCAAGTTTAAATGCATTGCACAGATTCGCAGATTTTCTGCAGTATACACTCTTATTGGTAGCTGAAAGAAAGCGTATTCAAATTTAGCGGAAGAGTTTCTCAAACAAAAAGAAGTGTAGAACTTTCTGAATGTCAGCCAACTCTGCAGATTCTTCTACTAATTCCCTCTATAATCAGGTTATGAAAGGCCATTTTAAGGTCAGGGCGGGTGAAGGGAAAAGTGTACAGTTGTTCTGGTAGGTTGAACCTTTAGATCAGCTGACACAAAGAGAGATGGCAGAGACCATGTCTTGATTCTATTGAAGAGAGAGGGAAAACAGCGAGCTCTCACATGTGACACCATGTGAGTTTGGCTCCAGCACAGACAGCGAGGGAGCATGAGACAGCCGGGCTGAGATCGTGAAAGAGAGAGTTCTGCTTTATGTAAGGGTCTGCTGTGGAAGGCTGAATGTTTGGAGGACTCACATGCTAATGTTGTGGTCTCTACTAACCAGGCTGAATGTGGGATGGCCCTCTCTCCTCCCCGTCCCCTCCTCTTCCTGCCTCTGCTCCCTGCTTCACCCCTGGCACTCGAAAATGCAGCTGGGACAGGGTGTGTGTGCAAGGGCGTGCATATTTGTGTGTGTACATCACTGTTGGTAAAGCTACAAAACTGTACCCACTTGAAAAAGTAGTTAGTTAAGTGCTACAGGTTACTAAAGAAAAGAGATTTAAAGCAAACATTCATTTTAAATATAATTTAAAGATAGATGTATACCTAGATATAACTAATAAAACCAGAAAACAACCAAATATCAACCCTGAGTAGAAAATAAATAGCACCATTAGGTAAGTAATAAGCATGTAATTAAGTTAGTAATTTTAATACTTCAACAGTACAAACAAATTTATGAGACGAGTATGGATTTGTTTGCTCGGCTGTAAAATTGTGCACGCAAAATATAATATCGATATAAAAACAGCAAATTAGTCGAGCTACTGTCAAACTGCTGAAACCAAGTCATGTTAGCATTAGCAATGTCTCTAATTTAAGTTATTTACTCTCCAACAATGATATATTTGTGTGTGTGTGTGTGTGTGTGTGTGTGTGTGTGTGTGTGTGTGTGTGTGTGTGTGTGTGTGTGTGTGTGTGTGTGTGTGTGTGTGTGTGTGTGTGTGTGTGTGTGTGTGTCTGAAAGATCTGAGACTCCGACTTTGCGTTAAGAATTGAAAAAGAATAGGCCTGTGTCCAGTTGGCCTCCTCCCTCCTCACTCACACATACACACACTCTGACACACTCCCATTCTGAACCCCAGTCTTCCCCCTCACCAGTGCAGGCAGCTGGCAAAACACAAAGAGAAGAAGTGTGCAACTGGTGCGATAAAGCCGGGAACATCTTGTCATGCCGTCGTCAGCAGAACACATTCTCCACACAATAAATCCTCACGCGCCGAGTTCTGCCCCTCCACCCCCACTGAAAGATCACTACTGGAGACCCTCCTGACTCTTTCACATTCACGAGACGGTCCGACACAGCCTTTTAGAGTCACAAAGAGACAAAAAAGCTCCATTCACTACCCCCCTCTACATCTTTCATGGTATCTCACACAAGGACTCTATATAGGGAGTGAATCATGTGGAATCATGTGGTGTTTTTTCGTTGTCATTTTTGAAAAAATGTATAATGTTCAAAATAACTTTGTTTTTAGTTAATCTTTACTGGCAGGTTCAGAAAAAAAAAAACTCACCATAGTAAAAAGACCATAGTCTATCTCAGTGGATCTCAACCAGGACCTAAATCTAACTTTTTGCCACACCAATGGCCGTCCAAAAAAAAAAATACAATACAACAAAACTCTTCAGGCAGTACCAATACTTTATAAAGTAAGCTAATTAAATAAATAACAGAGTGAGTGATTTATTTTCTTCTTTGAGAGCTCAACTTCGCCCGCTGTCAGACGCGGTTTTCAGAGCACTCGCTCCGCTTGAAATGATTCCAGAGAACGCGCAGTGCTGGAAACTTTAGTTCCGACCACATTAATTCCCAAGCAAAATAGAGGAGAGGTTGATCATTGCGGTAGCGAGTTGATTGATAATTTATAAGTAACAATAAATGTATCCATTTTCAATTTATCATTAACAATATTGGAAATGTATCATTTTAAATGTATGATTTTGGATCTTTAATTGTGCATGCTCATTTACCCTATTTTGACATTTAGATTACCTTTGGTATTATACACTCACCTAAAGGATTAATAGGAGCACCTGTTCAATTTCTCATTAATGCAATTATCTAATCAACCAATCACATGGCAGTTGCTTCAATGCATTTAGGGTGTGGTCCTGGTCAAGACAATCTCCTGAACTTCAAACTGAATGTCAGAATGGGAAAGAAAGGTGTTTTAAGCCATTTTAAGCGTGGCTTGGTTGTTGGTGCCAGAAGGGCCGGTCTGAGTATTTCACAATCTGCTCAGTTACTGGGATTTTCACACACGACCATTTCTAGGGTTTACAAAGAATGGTGTGAAAAGGAAAAACATCAAGTATCGGCAGTCCTGTGGGCGAAAACGCCTTGTTGATGCTAGAGGTCAGAGGAGAATGGGCCGACTGATTCAAGCTGATAGAAGAGCAACTTTGACTGAAATAACCACTCGTTACAACCGAGGTATGCAGCAAAGCATTTGTGAAGCCACAACACGCACAACCTTGAGGCGGATGGGCTACAACAGCAGAAGACCTCACCGGGTACCACTCATCTCAACTACAAATAGGAAAAAGAGGCTACAATTTGCACAAGCTCACCAAAATTTGACAGTTGAGGACTGGAAAAATGTTGCCTGGTCTGATGAGTCTGGATTTCTGTTGAGACATTCAGATGGTAGAGTCAGAATTTGGCATAAACAGAATGAGAATATGGATCCATCATACCTTGTTACCACTGTGCAGGCTGGTGGTGGTGGTGTAATGGTGTGGGGGATGTTTTCTTGGCACACTTTAGGCCCCTTAGTGCCAAATTGGGCATTGTTTAAATGTCCATCCCTTTATGACCACCATGTACCCATCCTCTGATGGCTACTTCCAGCAGGATAATGCAACATGTCACAAAGCATGTCGAATCATTTCAAATTGGTTTCTTGAACATGACAATTAGTTAATTGTACTAAAATGGCCCCCACAGTCACCAGATCTCCACCCAATCGAGCATCTTTGGGATGTGGTGGAACGGGAGCTTTGTGCCCTGGATGTGCATCCCACAAATCTCCATCAACTGCAAGATGCTATCCTATCAATATGGGCCGACATTTCTAAAGAATGCTTTCAGCACCTTGTTGAATCAATGAATCAAACGCTCACTTAAAATTAATATTTAAAAACACTAATTTAGTAACTGTTAAATGTAATCTTTAACAAATCTCATTAAATATCAACTTTATACTGTGTATACTATAATGTTGCGATGTCTAAATTCAGGTTTTGCACTTAAAATGATTGACTTTAGTTTTTAGTGTTTTATTTTTTATTTAAACAATAAAGTAAAGAGTTTTAATATCAGGCATAACATGCAAATAATTAACTGCTTATCAGTAATTGACCAGAATTTTTATATCAGTGCATCCCTACTGTCCCCAAGCATTATTAATAAAAGTTACAGAACGGAATCTATTCTAGAACAGGTTCCCAGGCCTATCAGAGACAGTGAGACATTAGGACAGAGTGTGTGCACTCTGTGCTAGAGGGTTGCAGCGTGTTCCGGAGCGTCGGGTGCTCGGAGACCTGCTCTATGAATCCTCTGAGGACATCGGTGCAAAGTCTGCCGCTGTCTGACTGTTCCCATGGCAACGGCCAGGTGAACAGACAGGCTAGAGAACACGGTGGGAACATGTGACTCTCCCCACATGCTCAGACACACAGACAGACATGCATACAGATCTGTCTCTCAAAAGTGTGTCAGTTACACACACTCCGCAGCTCTGAACAAAAAACGCCAAGCCACCTCACAAAATAAAAGCATACTAGATAACATAGATAACATAGTAAGCACAGATTACTACTGGCGCATGCATGTGCAAATGTCTTGTAATTTGAAATGTGCACACACAGCGTTTCTGTGACTGCAAACTAACAAAGGCGAGAAAGCATTTTCAACATCAGCTTGGATGGAAAGACAGACAGAGAGAGAGAGAGGGAGAGAGGAAAGAGGAAAGGCGGGACATCTGCCTAGGGACTGGAACTCAGAGGTGTCATGAAGTCTGAACATCACGTAACGAACAGAACTCTGACGGCAAAGAGAGAGTGGGAGAAAGAGAGAGAGAACAAGAGGATAATTAGCTACTGTAAAAAAAAGAAAAAAAGGACAGTCCTTGGCTACTGTGATGAGTTCTTCCTCACCCAGTGCTTCATATAACAAAGGACCCAAAGAATAGATATTTCTCAGGCTTATCTCACAGCATAGAAATATTACATTTACTAAACTATTATAAAGACAAAAAGCTTTTCTGTTCAAGTCAAGTCACCTTTATTTATATAGCGGTTTATCCTATATAGATTGTTCCAAAGCAGCTTTACAGTGATAACCGGAAAAATTATGCATTTCGGCTGTTGTTCAGCTTCAGTGTTAATTGAGATCAGTTGTAAAGATCATCAATTATTAAATTAGTTAATTTCATCTATAAAGTAGCTCTGCAAAAAATGATGTCATCGTCCAGCTCAGTTGAGTTCTGTTCTCATACAACAGTGTCAGTACAGTCAGATCAATAATAATGTTGAATATTAACCGTTACAGAAATCAACTTTAAAACAAAAAGCTAAAACTAAACTGAAACTATAAATAAGCACTACAATATGAATGAGAAATAAGTAGAAAAAAAGGAGAAAATTATTTCAGTTTTCATATGAATCAATGTCGGAAGATATAGTAGCACACTAGTAGCCCTATATTGTATATAAGTATAATATGACTGTTACAAAAGGTGAAAACATTCACTGATACCCAAGAAGGCAACATAATGCATTAAGAGCCAGGTGTGTACTTTTTACAGTATGATAATGTGTAATTTTGTATTACTTTGTTTAAAGATTTTTTTATTATTATCATTTAGTGCTGCCCTATATTTACAGGTTTCCCAGAAACCGAAATAAGTACACTTTTACCTGATTATCCAATTCAAAACGTTTTCTAATGCATCACATTGCCTTCTTGGGCATCAGTGAATGTTTTCACCTTTTGTAATAGCGGTGAATGAGTCCCTCAATTGTCCTCTGTGTGAAAAGATGGATCTTAAAATCATAGTCACTGTTGGAAAGGGTTTGAATATACAGAAGAAAACCTAAGACTGTGGAGGAATCCTGGAAAGAATTCTGGAGGATTTTCTTGAAGAACAGTGGATAGTTTAACTGCTCAGGACAAACAACTTATGAACAACTATCACAAAACATGAAAAGTCATTGATTATCCAGGTAACAATACAGTTCAAGGGTATGTAAACTTTTAACTGGTTCATTTGTGCAAATTCGGCTATTATTTTGTCTTGTGTAAATATGCTATTTTAATGATCCCTTATTTTGTTAAAATTAACATCTTGCAAATTCTGCAAAGGTGTGTGTAAATGTTTTGTTTTCACAGTGCTCTGTTCCTGTTTTGCCTAGCTGAGTTCCTAGTTGGTTTCTCTGGCTGTTTATTAGTTTGCACACACCGGCTCAGTTTTATCCTTGATTACACACCCCAAGGACAAAAAAGTTGGGACACTGTACAAAAAGGAATGCAATTTACAAATCTCATTTTCTTCATAATAGAATATAGATAACATATCAAATGTTGAAAGTGAGATATTTTTAAATGTCATGCCAATTATTGGCCCATTTTGGATTTCATGAGAGCTACACTTTCCAAAAAAGTTGGTACAGGTAGCAATAAGAGGCCTGAAAAGTTAAATGTACATAGAAGGAACAGCTGGAAGACCAATTTGCAACTTATTAGGTCAATTGGCAACATGATTGGAGTGGCAGAGTCTCTCAGAAGTCAAGATGGGCAGAGGATCACCAATTCCCCCAATGCTGCGGCAAAAAATATAGCAATATCAGAAAAAGAGAAAAATTTGAAGATATCATCACACAGTGCATAATATCATCCAAAGATTCAGAGAATCTGGAACAATCTCTGTGCATATAAGGGTCAAGGCCAGAAAATCATACTGGATGCTCGTGATCTTCAGGCCCTTAGACGGCACTGCATCACATACAGGAATGCTACTGTAATGGAAATCACAACATGAGGTTGCATGAGTGTGTATGGCATGGGCAGCTTACACATCTGGAAAGGCACCATCAATGCTGAAAGGTATATCCAAGTTCTAGAACAACATATGCTCCCATCCAGACCTCGTCTCTTTCAGGGAAGACCATGCATTTTCCAACATGACAATGCCAGACCACATACTGCATCAATTACAACATCGTGGCTGCGTAGAAGAAAGATCCGGGACTGAAATGGCCAACCTGCAGTCCAGATCTTTCACCCACAGAAAACACATCATAAAGAGGAAGATGCGATAAAAAATAGACCCAAGACAGTTGAACAACTAGAAGCCTGTATTAGACAAGAATGGGACAATATTCCTATTCCTAAACTGAAGCAACTTGTCTCCTCAGTCCCCAGACGTTTGCAGACTGTTAAAAAGAAGAGGGGATGCCACACAGTTGTAAACATGGCCTTGTCCCAACTTTGAGATGTGTGGTGCCATGAAATTTAAAATCAACTAATTTTTCCCTTTAAATGATACATTTTCTCAGTTTAAACATTTGATATGTCATCTATGTTGTATTCTGAATAAAATATTTAAATTTGAAACTTCCACATCATTGCATTCTGTTTTTAATTACAATTTGTACAGTGTCCCAAATTTTTGGGAATCGGGTTTGTATTTAAATAAGTTTTGTTCAGTTCTTGGTCCAGTATCAATGTTAACTCTTTCCCCAAACACAGAATTTTCCGTTATTTGTGAGAAAACGCTTCCAGGCCAAACACGTTTTCACTGTTAGACACTAGGGGGGCGCTATAACGCATTTTCTGAATGAGTACAGAATCTCCAGATCAAAACACACATGAGGAAGACGCAGTAAAACAAGCGATTGCATGTAAGCAGATGCATTTGAAAAATAACGTGATTGTCAACATAAACATTGTATAAATCAAAACTATAATGTTACTGAAAGAAATGTAGACCCAGGACGAGCTACAGGACTGTGCAAGCATTAGAGGCGTTAATGGACTCGATCTCCACCATCTGTGTTTGATCATCGCTCTGAATCTGATCTGGATGTAGTCTTTCACAAAAATGTGATTTTCTCAGCTTTTTGTTCAAAATGTTGCTTTTTTATGAAACTTACCCATATTCAAGTGTTGATAAAAGAAGAGGGTCAGCTCTTTCTTTTGATATATTGCATGCTCAGATATTCATAAAACAAAATATTCTATGGGCTATTAAATTTTGGTGAAAATGGTCAAAAACCCTGGCAGTGGCTGGCAACTTTTTTTTAAAACACTGGCGGGGAAAGAGTTAAAGGTCAAATAAAGTGGCTTGAAAAGTGCAGCATTATTCAATGTGAAGCAAAATATAGCTTTCTGTGCAGGATTCAAATGGGTCCGTTGCGTTTTTTGGTCTGTGCTGACTCACGCATATGATCCGCTCTGTGCTATCGTGTCTCTGGACCGAAGCGGTCCGTTCCCTATCCCCTATATAGTGCACTTCACCATGAAGAAAATAGTAAATGTGTGAACAATTGGCCGATGTTCGCTGCAGCTTCAGCGTCTATTTATAAAGAAGGGGATGGGACTCTTTCGATTCTAGAGAGCATTATTGGACAGAAAATCTGATGAGAAGCTGAAGTACAGCATGATGTCAACAAAATCATTGATCCATGTTGGCGGAAGTGAGAGAGTAAGTTTTGAATGATTATATCTTCCAAATCAATGACAAATTTCACATTTAGAGCACACTAGCTTATACTGTAGATAACAGTAAAGATAACGTATTCATACTAAAAGCCCAAAAACCTTTTTTCATTGCAAATTTAAAATGGTTGTATGTTATTCTCCTGCAATCTCCTGAGATTAAGTTTGTGGATTTCTTTGTTACTCATCTCATTTGTCATGCACATTCATTAACGTCACATATGTGACAAATATATACATATACATTTATATAATTTATTTATTATTTAGTATATATTCTGTATATTTATATAACAATCTGCCATGGGCATCACAAACTTTGGCAAATAGAGCAACTAGTTATATGATACAAGATCTGCATCCAGTCATATGATGAATCATAAATGCAGCAGAGATAAACGCACAGTTATATTACATTTCATCGTCATCAAGTACTGCAGTAGACTGTGTTGTTACAGGTTTGACAATTAAAATTCACACTAACCCCTCCACACAGAATATGCATGTCAAATGTGCTAATGAATGCAAAGGAGCAATTCTGCTTGCAAGGTTTCATTAAACTTAAAAGCGAGACAAAGACTATGCAATGGAGTTCAAAATCATCCATCATTATATGAGCCCGTCAGCAAGTGTCATATTTTCGTAAGCTAGTGGCTCACGCATGGCTATTTAATTCATAATGAATGATGTGCTGAATGTTTATCTCCACTCCGCATTATTTATTGATAGAATTCTCTTAGCGTCTGCTACCATAACTGGTATGAGAGGACGCCAGTGCACCAACCGAGGGGAAATGCACTTGCAGTAGCTCTAGGGTCAGAGAACATCACAGCTCTCACTCTCGGCTTAGGTTTCAAAGACACATGTGGCTCAGGAAATCCCATCGGATCTGCTGTACAGCCACTTGAGAGCTCCTGCAGCTCGACAGGGTGACTGTGGCTATTTCAAAGCCCAGGGCCAATTATTGGCCCGTGATGTAGAGACGAATTTCACCGAAGGCCACTGGAAGAAGGGGGCCGTCCGCTTTTAGAGCTGCAGGCCGTGGTATATAAGGACATGTTTGCAAATACAGTCACCAGGGTACATTGGAAGGGTATTTTTAGAAGAACTTTAATAAGAGTCCTAAATTAGCATGGGGCAAAATATAACCCATAATATGATTCCCTCCAGATATGAGCATGAGCCCTAGTTATGACATCATGCAGGGCTCTAATAAAGACCTTGCCTTATAGAGAAAATGGCATTATTTTGATGAATCTGCCCTAATCATTAACTCATTTTTGCAGAGTTGGTTAGAAGGAAAAGTGATTCACAGGTTGTTCTGGATGATAAAATTTCAATACAGTAGTTCAACCAAAAATAAAAATTCTTTCATCATTTACTCATCCTCATGTCATTCCTACATGAATTTCTATTTTTCTGTGGAACACAAAAGGGAAAAAAATCTTAATTACATTGCTTACTTTCAAGTTTGATATAGTTTAAAAGAGTTTAAGAGTTAGATTCTCATGCTAAACAAGGCCAAAGTTTCAAACAACAAGTTGGACGTAGTGCCAAATAACCTCCTTCAGGTTGTGTATAAGTTTTTTTCGAGTATGACGTCAAAAAGGGCTGGATTCCTTGCATGGACACTTCACCCGGAGGAGTGCAAGAGCACGCCCATCAATGTGCTTCGTTTGGGCTACGGAAGTCGTCGGCAGCGATACACGGCACGCCTCCAGGAGCTTGAGCGTTTTCGGAGGTACAGCTGTATGTTTTTTATAAAAATGATCAAACTAAAGACTCTGCGGGGATATGAAGGCTGCAATACTACACTATAGGTACTCAAGATTAACATGAGATTGGTAGAAACTGTTATGTCCCTTTTAATGTCTTTTAAAACACGTTCACTTGCTTTGTGTGAGATGGAACAGACTGATTCACTGATGGTCTTCTACTGCAGTAAAGTTTTTAAACCACTGCAACCAAATTGTTGAACTAAGCTGAACTTCAGTCAGATACCTAATCATTGAGTCAGTGAGTTGAACTCAAGTCAGTGAGACCAAATCAGTGAGTCAGTGAGTTAAGCCCAAAGCAGTGGGTCAGTGAGTTAAGCCCAAATCAGTGAGACTGAATCTTTAAGTCGGTGAGTTGAACTCATGTCATTAGCCGTGTTTCAACCGCAGGAACTTTCCCCATGAACTAGGAACTTTGGGGTGGTACTCAGTGTGTTTCGAGTTCCGGGTAAAAATTTCCCCCTCAGAAAGTCCCTGCTCGCGAGGGATTTTTCAACCACCATTTTAAAAGTCTTTTGGGGTGCGTGTAGTAAGAGTTGTTTGCTATTCGAATCAACAATGGAGTTTTTAAAAAATATGACCGATGGACCTTAGACGAGGTTCAGGCTTTATTAAGCTTATATGTGGAGGACGAAATCCAGTGGGAACTGGAAAGTCACCCAAAAACCTATGTCACAAGACTACCTTTCCAGCCTAATCTTCACTGTACTTTAGACCAATCTGTGAGACTTAATCACTGAGTTACTAACATGAACTCAAGAACTGGATCACTACGACTTGTGAAAAAAAATAATTAATTTAATTAAATTGATTCATAATTTGTTCATGATTCGGACAACACTTCTCATGAACGCACCAAAGCTTGATGAGGGTAAAAAATTATGCCTTTGGGGGTAAATGGATGCAAGTTAGTCGGATGCAACTATTCTTATTACAGGTTCACCCTGCTCACCTTCAGTCTACCCCAGTCATGTCTCATAAACTCAAAGGACAAATGTGACGCATCTGCCTTGCTGTCAGTCCAGACTGATCTTCACATGTTGTTTAGATGCTGGAGGACGTGCGCTCCTTTTGCTTCTGATTCCAGTGGACAGGAGTGACTGACCTTGTCTGTGGACACAGAACTGCTGTGTTTGTCAGTATTGAGGAACCTGTCACATCCATCTTCAGCTAATTGTCGCATTAGATTATTGATGGCAGGTATGAATGTGCCTTAACGACACAGGGACTGCCAAAACAGCTCTCCATAAAGAAATCTATAGGCTCTGTCAATTCTGCATGCTGAGCGATTAAGCTAGCCTCACTCCCAGTCTAACTCCCCTTTGCTGTCCTGGAGCACATGAAGGGGAAAATTGCTTTCACAAGGTAGCAGTGAGTTTGGATCCCATCACAGGGACCTCTTATTGGAATGTCAGCTTTGATGAATGGATCCAAATGAACATTCCCCACATTGGAGGCCTTTCGTTGAGAAAGAGGATCGCTGCTGCTCTTGCTCTTGAGCAGCTGCTATCTGCTGATCCCTCTCACGGCGAGAAGGGGGGGAGGTGATGTGGGTCGGCATAAAAAAGCTCAGCTTGAGGTAATTCATACCACTCTAAATCATTAGAAACACTGGGACAAAGTGGAATTCTAAAACCAAGCTCAAGGTCGACCTTTACACTTCCTGCTTCCTGTTGACTTGCTGATGTGTTTCAGATTCAGATGACTCCAAAGAGATCTCAAAATGGAAATGATTGGACAAGCTTACTTGGTTATTTAAAACTTTTAAGCGTTCAAGGTCCAAAGGCAGGTATATTAGTTTGGGATTGGTAACATTTTTTTAATGTTTTTAAAATCTCAATAGTCAAAATAAATCCTGCACACTATCAATACTTGCAATAAATGAATTAATTTCTTTTAAAAACCTTTTAATTGACAATTACCATCACACACCAGCAGGTAATAGATACCTGGTATATGCCTGATGAAGGTCATGAGACCAAAACATTGCCAATAAAATATTTGATACTTTTTGCAAGTATTGACGGTTTGAAGGATTTCTTTTGACTTTGGGGATTTTTTGACTTTTTTGGTCTTTCCTACGCACCTATCCATTACCTGCAGGTGTGCGATGGTAATTGTCAATTAAAATGTTTTTAAAAGATATGAATACATTTATTCAGAAAGTATGTAATGTTACAAAAGATTTCTACTTGAAATAAAAGCTGATAACTAGCATTTTAAAATATATTGGTCATGTTGGTACAACATGTTGGTCCAAATCTGTACGACTTTCTTCTGTGAAATACAAAAAGACACATTTTGAATAGTGTACTGTACTCTTTTACAAGTAGTCACAGTAAATGGGGACTGGACTTAAAAAGTGTTGTAACTTAAGATAAGTGGTCGAAACTGCCTTGATCAGGGAGGTAGTGAGTTGAACTGAAAACTGGATCCGTTTTTGATAAACAAATTATTCAGACTGGTTTTGTGAACTGGATGAATCGAATCATTGACATTTTTTTTCAGTGAATAATGACTTAATTTCGGTCTGTTTCTCACACAAAGCTATCAAAATACTTCAGAAGACTCACAGAAGACAACAGTGTGCAACTTATGTGGACTACTTCTATGGTGCATTTTAAAGCTTGACAGTCCCACTCCTCATTAACTTTCATTATATTGAAGAGTTTAGCTAGGGTTTTCCTTTGAAATTCTCCTTTTAAATTCCACAGAAGAAACAGTTGCATGGTTTGTGGTATAACATGAGCATGAGTAAATGACAGAATTTTCATTTTTTGGTGAACTAAGACCCTTTTGGACCATGGTTGAGATTGAGAGTATAAGAGCTGAGAGCTGCAGCTTATAAAACTATCTAGAGATCAAGTAAGTTCTTTGTCTTATGCTTGTTTTAGACAAAGGCTGATGAAGACACAGCCAATCCCAAATCAGATACCACAGGCAGACCGTGTCGTACGCCAGAGTAGGATAAACATAAGCGCCTGAGTGTCTGCAGTATTTGTGGTGTGTACTCCCATGTTCTCTGCAGCGTTAATTGCTGCCGTTGTGCTATAAATAGAGCGCGCACATCCATGGCCAGGTTTCTTTGTCCCTCTCCTCTGGATTCAATATGCGGCAGCTATTTCTGTGAGTGCTGCACTCCAAAATAGTCGCTATTGAGCTCTAGTGGATCCCAGTGTGCTTGCCTGTAGCACTAAAAATAGCACCTGTCAGATATTTTCTCCTACGTGCCGACTGCATTCAGATGAGCTAAAGGGTATTAATATCCACCAGCAGCATTGTCATATCCTGCAAATGATCACACATAATGTGGGTGGAGTGTTTTTTGGGAGTGTGCGTGACTTTTATGAATGTGTGTGTGTGATGATGAGTGTAAGCTGACATCATCTGGCTCAGATGTCTCCTCTAGTTCATTCTCAGTGACCTCCTGTTTGTAGCCCAGGAAACCGCACTGGGATCTTGTATGCATGCACTGGAGCTGTAGGTAATTTTGACATATTATATAATATATATATAGATATATAGATAGAGGTAATTTTGACATATTTCCAGGAACATTGTCCCATTTAACTACACTATTCCTCTTAAAGGTGACTTGTTCATAATAAGACCAACAACATGCATTTAGAAAATATAGTGAATAGGGTGAATTTTATTTAATTGTTCATATGAATGAGTCATGTGTATGTGTATATTATATATATATATATAGAGCGAGTCATTGTCAAATTTAGGGTAATTTGACATTGTCTAATATATTATATATATATATAAACAAACTGTATATACAAGATCACTTTTTTCTTTAAAATAGAGATCACGATTCTTCCACGATTCTGCATAGACAACTAAACAAAACCGTATATTATTAAATGAACGATTCAATGACTCGCTCATAAAGACATCACCTGTTTCATTACTGGATAAACTAGAATATCTCTTGAATGAATGATTCAATGACATGGCTTGTTGCCACCTACTGTTGTAACAACATTATGATCGCTACTGTTACATTAGTGTTTATATGTGAATTACTGTAACACCGGTATAATGATAAGGTGTGTGGTCGAAAAGTTTGTGAAGCTATACCTATGTGACAACTGCTCTTTCTGTCTCAGCGGCACTGCCAACACAGATTTGAATGTTCCGCTGTGATCGTACTTTTCAACGGTCTTATAGACAGCTGAATCATTGACATTTAGGAAAAAGATTGCATGGGTGTTTGAATCGAGATAGCGATATTTTAACAATACAATATTGCCGTTAATCCAACAGCTGCAAGTATCTCTTCTGTTCCTGTGCATAAACAAAATAAGGCTGAAAAATGGCGTGCTAATGGGTAAACCCACTTACATCTAGTTGTTGTATTGGCGGAGCTGCATGTTGTGTGCAACTCCCCCTGAGCTCCTGTGTCTGTCCCCTCTGACTCCAGCCATTAATCAAACTCCCTGCAGTCAGACCTGCATAATGCAAACCAGAGCTGACGACATGTGCAGCCCCCCGGCTCCTACCCACAGGAGAGAAGAGGAGAGGAGAAAAGAAAAGAGGAGACAAATGTAAAAACAAACACATCAATAATTTTAATTTTAGTGACATGAATCTGTCACAGTGGGATATAATCCGTTATTTGTTGTCGGGCATTATGCACAAATAATTTTCCAGGAACAATGTCCCATTTAACTACACTATTCCTCTTAAAGTCAACATGAAATGGTGTTTGCAACCCATTTTATATCTATAATGGGGACATTTCTGATTGAAACAGGATATTTAAAAACATACAGAATGCCCGGATGAATTGTTCATAATAAGATCTACAACATGCATTTAGAAAATACAGTGAATGGGGTGAGTTTTTTATTTCATGCCGACTTTAAAACATTTACTTTGTGGTTGAATCAACCTGATCATGATTTATTTTTTAAGAAGTTTTAAACTTATCGATTCCTCTAAAAGGTCTAAAATACCTTTTTATACTGTCACTGTGGAAAATAAAAAAAGATGCATCTTTTTTCTACCTATCATTGGAGTAATGACAGAGTGATATATAACCTCAGGATTTTTAAACTAGCATTTAGAAAGCAGAATAAAACTTTTTTTTACAGCATTTTAAATGTTTACACTATTTTTCTCTGCTGACCCCCAAGATGTCCCCAGACCCTTGTATTCAATGTGTCTTATAATAATAGTGTGAGTGTTTCCATGACAGATAATGATATCTGTTTGCATGCACAAGGACAAAAATAACCATAAAACATTCAAATGACTATTTAGGAGTTAGGACTTGATTGTAGGTTAGTATAACACCTCGTCCTGACCTCAGCTAGCATTTGGCCAACTGACTCTCTGTCTTAAACCTAATATAGACTCAACTGTATTGGTGCCTGCCAATCTATCCCATAAACACTTCTATCCTTCCCCATTAATAGAACAACCTTGCAAATACAGACTGCATGGCGTATTTTCTAGCTATATTTGGCACACAATGAAAAAAAAGAACAACTAAGACAGATCTAACACCCACTGGCAAAATATGACTAAATTCAGCAATTTATATAGTGACACATCAATTCCTCTTTACTTTCAAACCAGTCTGGAAACACATTGCATTACTGACACATGATTATGGAAGATGTTGGTATGTTTTTAGTAGGGTAAATTAGTGATAGATGCTCTTAGACGGGGCAGGGGGGGATATTGCCCCCTACAGGAAGGCATTGGGAATAGGATCTGTTTATGAAGCACATGCCATAGAGGGAAGGTAATCTCGTCACTACATCACACACGCACACAAACACCTGATAACATCATGAAAACCTTCTGTCGGTCTCCAAAAGAAGTGCATATTTAAGATGAAGCGAAGATAAGCTATCGGCTCTTAAACAAATTTAAGAACAATTACACAGACAGAATAAAGACACCGGAGTAATACAACATTGGGAAATACGAACTGATCCGTGAAATTGTATAACAAGCTGTTTAAAGGAGTAGTACAACAAGCAGTCGTTCATGTAATGGCAAATACAACCACATGGGATCTTTGTTAGGAATATTTTAGGCTGTAATATATGTTAAGCTCACCAGCGTTTGTCCCTCACTGTCTTTTTGCTTCTTTTTTTATTTTTTTAAGAAAACAAGAGACAAAATTATGCTACAAGTGTTACATAATATATTCCTTTAGACACACAAATACATTAATGTTTATTATTATCAGAGCTCCTTTAATTATTTTTGCATAATTGATAATTACTTTCCTGTTTATTTCAAGCTGCTTTGGAACGATATGTATTGTATAAATCACTATATAAATAAATGTCAAAGATAACAGCTATAGGGTTATTATTATATGGTCATAGATTCAACAGTATAGCTTTGAGCTATAATGCCATATTGACATCCCTGTTGTGGATCACGTACACATGGATCTGAAGTTGTAAACTAGAATACATGCTGTGTAAGATCATCACCCATCTATAACCACTACTCAATGGCTTTCCTTATTTACAATCACAAACCATGAAGAACTGACAAGCAAGCAGAACCCACCACGTATGCACACACTTGCGCAGACACACACATACACAAGCCCAGCAGGGAAGCAATAGGCTCTTCTTGTTGCCGATACTGTATCAGTGCTCAAAGCCTGTGAGTAGCTCCCTCTCGTCTGGGCTATTCTGCCTAATCCCATCACAAGACAAATCCCCTTTAGCCAAACACACACACAAATGCACCAAAGTCCATTAACACAGATAACAGGTTTGCACAACTGAAACCAGCTCAGTCAGACAGTTGTGGCTGCACCAAAATAGTGTATATCACATGTGATTCTTGT
Source organism: Gobiocypris rarus (assembly GCA_023029165.1). Lineage (NCBI taxonomy): Eukaryota > Metazoa > Chordata > Actinopteri > Cypriniformes > Gobionidae > Gobiocypris > Gobiocypris rarus. The sequence goes on along the minus strand of CM040924.1, from coordinate 14,801,383 downwards.
TTTATTTGGTAGATAGAGAAGCAGAGAAGATGGATTGAACGATGATGAATGGGGGAGGAGGATGAACAGAGTAGCGGGTGAAGCTGAATGGTTTGCTCTCCAGGATCAGAGGCTAGTGGGGCCTCTTCGTCTCCTCCTCTTCTGCTCCAGCACTGACATGACGCCGCAGGGGTCACCATGGCTTTTCTCGGAGCGGAATGTACCACAAAAACAATCCCTGTTACACCCTCACCAACCAAAGAGGACATGGATGATACTAATCCAACATCACAAACCAACTAATGCGATTTATGGCAGAACTGACCATCGACCCAATCCTCTTAATGTATGCCAAGGATGTAACCAAATATTCCAAACTGAAGGGGGACAAATGTTTAAAGTGCCCCTATTATTAGCTTTCATGTAGTTGGTAATATAGCTGTTTGTGAATATAAAAAGTCTGCAAAGTTTCAAAGGTCAAAGTGCATGATAAATGGAGTCTCCCAAAAGAAAGAACCGATTCTGAACTAGAGTTGGGCCGATAGACGATGCCATTGTCGATGGCTGACAGACATCACGATGTTGAGCCGGAATTGTGCTTTACACAAAGATGTTCCCAATCACAATACAAATTACATTCAAAACAGTTCAATGAACAATTTAAACACTAAGGGCGAGATTTACTAACAGCTTGCATCAGCGTCTTGCTGCCGTCTTTTGCCGTTAAAAAGGATTTAAAGACGCACAGTGATAAATTGGCGCTGAAAAGGCGTTGACGGTTATTTTTGCGGCTGACCTTTTTGCATATGCATTTGTAGTAGCTTCTCTTTCTGGCACAAAATTCATGGAAGGAGAGTATTTAAATGAATCATGAGAGGTGACTTACAAAGGTTTGCGCTCCTCAATTTACTGGTGTTTGCGCCATTATTTACCGCCCAACCAGTAGTCTTAAGCCAGATGCTGAATGGCAGATTGCGTTGGTCATTATGGAAAGATTCCGGCTGTATCTATGTTCATTAATTTGCGCGTTGTCATTAGAGCACGTGCAGAACTGTCCACTCCTATCAGCGCTTTAATGGACTTACGCTCTTGCGCTAATTTGCCCTTTTAGTGAATCTGGCCCTTTTATTTTATTGTGCAAAAAAACAGCAAACAGGCTACTAGAATGGATATTGGACATTCAAGAATGGATATTAGATGGATGGATATTTAAACGCATCTGGACCCCAGCATGTTTCCATACGGACCGCGAGACAGAATGGTAGCACCATTTTCCTGTTTCTAGTTGAAGTGAGCGTCAAAACAGCGGTGCAGATCACACCACAAGCACTCAGGATGGTCTGTGGTAATGATATTTCATCGCTATATCCTCTAGTAGTTTTATCTAAAGCCAAACGCACTTCATTCAAGCCCTTTCAGCTCTGTGCGCGTTCTCTCGTTTTCCAGAAGCGAAAAGCAAACGCTGCGAAAGCAAATCCATGCACTTCCAAAGAAAGAGGACTCTGGCTCTACTTGATATGGTAAAACCAACACCATTGCTACTTTTGAACATAGCTTAATGTTTCCGACACACACTGCAAGTGGTAGACCAATCACAACAGACAGCAACATCTGACCAATCAGAGTAGAGAAGGTTCTTGGAAAGTTTAGAGAGACTGAATCCTTTATCGAACGGTTTCAGACAGGTGATGCTGCAATGTGTATTAAAAGAAAATTAAAGTGTTTTTTTTTTACTTTGGATTCATGTAAACCTTTTGTAAGAAAACATAAATTAGCATAACAGGGGAATTTTAAAAATTAATTGAAAACCTATTTTGAATGACTATTCGGAGTATGAGGATCTGAAATTTTTACATTTGTATCTTCAGAGACAAATGAACTTGAAAACGTATTCCTATGATGATAAAGCTGAATTTTCAGTATTCAGCCTTCAATGTCACATGATTCTTCAGAAATCATCCTAATATGCTGATTTGGTCATGATACATTTTTCTTCAGGATTGTTTGATGAATAGAAAGTTCAAAAGAACAGCTTTTACCTGTAATAGAAATCTGTTGTAACATTATAAATGTCACCTTTGATCAATTCCATGCATCATTTTTGAATTATTTTTTTAAATTTATTTTTAATAAAAACTTTTGAATGGTAGTGTTTTTATCTGCATGTCATGTGACCATTAACAGACATCAGAGAACCATGAACATGTAAATGTTTTGTTAAATTATTGAAATATTAAGTTTTTAGGTCCAAGGGGTTTGGGTTGAAAAATCTGGAAATCCCTTGTCTAGGAGAAATAAGAGAGATATTGAAGAGGGTTCATTTGTTCTCCAATTAAGTTTCTTCCCCACTGCTGTTCTGAGTCTCAAATCCTGACAGTTTAACAGTTCAATCCGTTTTCATATTCCTGAGGTGTTAATGTATTACCAGAGAGAATTAACAGATGCCCAGCAGTCAAATAAAAACCTGTCCAATAAAATCTGCACACTGTGCGGCTGCTAACGCTCACGCGCACACACTTGAACGGAAGGAGCAGTGAGGCATGTTGATTTGACGTAGCACTGCTTTGTGCTGACAGCAGGAGAACACAGAGGAAACACTGAGTACACATTGTGCACACAGAGGAAACCTGATATTCCTGTTCCCAGCAGAGGACAGGCACCACAGCCGCACACAGAACACTGTGAACACTCGCAAATTCACTCACTGCTCACACAAATAAACACAACATACACCTTTCTTTCCTGGTGTTACTTGGGTGTTTCTGTGCTGAATGCTCAAGTCAAATATGTAAAGCATACAGGATGTACCCAAATGATAATCGAGCTCCTATTGTACAAAGAAATATTGCATTTTTTTCTACTGATGACAGAAGTGATGAGGTTATAGAAACAAAGTGTTCCAGTATTACTGAGAATTATAGATTATGTAGTTTAGGACTGGTTTATTAAAAACTATTGTCAGCTGTGAAAGATTTCAAGTGGTCCATTATAATTAATAAATAAATTATATTGTATATATTTTATAACATTTCTAAATCAGACAACCAGCTGGCCAGTTTTTAATAAACCATTCCAACAAAATTGTGAGTGTGTACTGTATATGTGTGTGTGTGTGTGTATGTATGTGTGTGTGTGTGTGTGTGTGTACTGTATATGTATATGTGTGTGTGTGTGTGTGTACTGTATATGTATATGTATATGTATGTGTATGTGTATGTGTATGTGTGTGTGTGTGTGTGTGTGTGTGTGTGTGTGTGTGTGTGTGTGTGTGTGTGTGTGTGTGTGTGTGTGTGTGTAGTGTGTGTAGTGTGTGTAGTGTGTGTAGTGTGTGTAGTGTGTAGTATGTATACTGTATATATATGTGTATATCCCATTTAATCCCACCGGTCACAATTGTGACCATAAAGTTTTCTTACATATTTTAGTGTGGTATTAAAAAGCAACTTCTATTATGAAGCAAATGTTCATTTATAATACAAATGTAAGATGTCTATATGAGTTCTGAGCAGGACTAACATGGTTGTGTAGTTTGGTCATGTGACCACACACATTTATTTCTTGGTACTGCCATCTTAACATAATGACGACCTGAAAGCTCAGAAATGACAGGAAAAATTTCTAAGTTCATTTTTGAATAGCTCATAATTTTTTTTGCACACATCATCATGAAAAGGTGATCTATACATACATATTGAAATTATATGAATAAATGTTTTTTTTTCGGTTGTCAGGCTGCAGATAAATGAAGACGGTCACAGTTGTGACTGGTAGTATAACACAGAATATGTCCCCTCTATGTCATTCTGTGTGTCATCTCTATGTCATACATATATATATATATATATATATATATATATATATATATATATATATATATATATATATATATATATATATATATATATATATATATATATATATATATATATATATATATATATATATATATATATATATATATATATATATATATATATATATATATATATATATATATATACATATATATATATATATATATATATATATATATATATATATATATATACATACACATATATATATAATTTTAGTAACAATGAATATCAAAATTGCCACAAAACAAAGGTAATTTGAAAATGTGATCAAGTTGTCTCAACTTAAACTCATCCTGAGTGCTTTCGTCTTAAAACTTGTTTTCTCTTGGTCTGAAGGTAACAAAGTCATTGAGTGTAATCCGTATAATGCAGCATCACGGGTGACCACATTTATTTAGACTTTAATCAGGCACTAACTGAAATAGCTCTGTCACTGAATGTTTGACCACTTCCACATCAGCGTCTGATATTTGAGAAGGAGGCAACAACTTTAATATCATAAACACTATAGGGACATGTGGTTCATTTCATTACCAGCCAACTCAAGGGATCATGACATTTACATGCCCATAGAATCATGTTTATTTTTTTCACATGAACAAAGTCAAGATTACAAGAATTTGCTAAATTGAGAAACTTAGTTGTGATCATAAGAAAACTAATACACAGCCTCTTCTATAATATCCGTACAACATTATACCACCAGTTGTAACAGCATGCTTGCAAAAAAAGTGTGATAGAGCAGTTTTATATTAAATTCTTCTATTACTCATAAGCATGCAGGTCTGAAACTCATTCACGTTGTGTAAAGGCTGAGCATTTGACAGTCATGCAGCACAATGTGCAAACAGCTCTCATCTGCAACAACAATCTCAGAGTGTTTCTAGGAAACGGTCACTCTATTGAGCCTTTGCAAAGCAGCTTACAGCCGCGGTCCGGTCCACGGCCGGCACACGTGTGAAACGTGCACTCTCACGCACACTCATGCATGCACACTCGTAGGCCTGGCCTAGACACACTCTCTCAGAGCCACAGAGGCAGGAGGAGGAGTGTCAGCCAGAGTGGATTGGTTCCCATGCAGGGAGGGGGAAGCGTTTGTGTGAGTGAGAGTGTGTGTGCGTGTGCGTAAGTGTGAGTGTGTGCGCAAGCAGCGGCCCTCCCAGTCAGATGGACTTCAGCACGTTTACTGGAGCAGCACACCTGCATCCTAACAGCTGAGAAACGCATTGTTCTACCGGTTTCGTTTCAGGATCATCACTGTACTAATGTACAGTGTACTTAGGTACAGTCTGTCCTATAGTCATTATTATAAAATGACTTTCAAAGCAGCATATATTATATAAAATGCAAGCAACAGGCAAACTTTCTCCTGTAAGATCCTGTTGGATCTTTGGAAACTGCAATCATAACTAGAAAGCTGATTAATCGGTCGATATTTTGAAAGTTACCAAGTTAGCTTGTTGCCAATTTTCTTTTGGGAAAGAAGAAAAAATATTGTAGTGAATAAAAAATGTATTGTATGTAAAATAAATCATAAAATTTATATTTATATATATATATATATAAATCAATTTATATTTATATACTATTTACATTTAAATATGAACTTACTGAAAGTTAAGCATTTAAATTAATATGGAAATAAATAAAGAATAAAACAAAAATAATATATATTACATCAAAATAGTAATTAAAGCACATAACAAAACAAAAACAAAAACAAAAATAAAAGCTTTTTATATTGTAGAACTCTAAAATGTATACCTGTTTTCAAAGGCTGAGTGGTTTTGTGTGTGTGTGTGTGTGTGTGTGTGTGTGTGTGTGTGTGTGTGTGTGTGTGTGTGTGTGTGTGTGTGTGTGTGTGTGTGTGTGTGTGTGTGTGTATAAAATGCATTATGCCTATGGAATGTCCCCATAAAATATGGAAACACAACGTACGTGTGTGTGTGTGTGTGTGTGTGTGTGTGTGTGTGTGTGTGTGTGTGTGTGTGTGTGTGTGTGTGTGTGTGTGTGTGTGTGTGTGTGTGTGTGTGTGTGTAAAAATGCATGATTTAATAAATGCGGATGATGAATCTGTCCGGTGTTACACACATTTTTCAGCATCAGTTCTCATTGTACAACAAGTGATCTCAGCTTCACACTACAATTATCATCATCATCAGAAGCAGCACTGCCAGGTGAATCAGTGTTATGTCTCATCTGAAGAATATTTTTTTTGTTGCATGAAACCATCATTTAATGATGTAATGCTTAAGTCATATCTATTGTAGTTACTGTCATCATCACCCACATGATCTGCACCACCTGAATACGAAAAGAAATATCATATCACTTTATTATAGCGCTAAGCCCACACTGCTTGACCTCACCCAAATATAACGATGATTGCAGCCTGTGTCATTATATTAATCATCTTCATGATTATCACTGTCACCAGAATAGAAGCACACAGCATGTACTCAGTCATTCTGTTTGCACCACTGGGAGAAATTCATAGCTGTCATTGTCAAGCTCGGTTTTTTCTCTGAATTTCTAATTATCGCAGGTGCCAAACAACACAGTGCAATGTCCCCACACTGATCCGGACTTGGTAGCAAGTTATTTATTTTCATCAGGCGCTCAACTTGTTCTGTGCCAGAACTTGCACGAGTCAGTCACCGGCACAGCTGAGGGCAAAAGCTCCAAGATCAGTAGAGAAATGAACCCACAGGAGAGGTGAGTCAGATCTGAGTCAAGCCCTGCTCCCCACACAGTCACGATGCTGTTGATAATATCATACTTGCCAGCTGACCTTCTGAGGGTGGGATACAAGGACTGCTATGCTAGGTCCTAATCAGTCCTGTTGCTGGCCATCTTGGTGCCCTAAGCGTATTGTATTTCCTTTATGGTGCCTGGGTGGCCATCTTCTGTTCTTTTCATTACTTTCTAGAGAGGTGAATTATGGGGGGGGGGGTTCTTTTGGTGCCCTCTCAGCACTTGGTGCCCTACGTGCAGTGTGTGGGAGCGGCAGCACTGGTCCTACTTGGGTGTTTCTTCAACTATGGGCACTTTTGGTCCTGAGGACATTAGAAATTAAGGGATGCATTAGAAATTAATCTACTTTAAAATCATTTTTAAACCCACTAATTATTTCAACTTGGCCCCTAACAAGAAATGCAAGTGTCACAGGAAAATTCAATAATTTTATAGTTAGTTTTTTTCCCAACCTGAACCATCATGAACATTTCATTATGTGGGGTGGAAATGACATTTTCAATGTAAAAACGCAATCTTTTTATACATTTTATAAATGTAAAAAAGGAAAATAATATTTTCAGGCTTTTGGCATAATTTGACAAAATAATCCACAATAAAAACATTTTTCTAATAAAACAATCTTATAAAATGGTACATATATAAAATTAAATTTTTTACAGATGACATATACATATGTAATTTTATAAGATTATTTGAAAAGATCATTATTTTATATTATTTGTAAAGATTGAATTTATGTATTTAAATAGTACATAGTAAATTAATAAAATATTAAATAATAAAATAAAAATGTATCAAGATTATTTTCATTATATGTATATATACACACTATTTTATACATATTCTTAAATATATTTAATTATATATTTTAATATTTATAATCATAGTTAAAAAATTATTAATTTGTATTAACTTAATTTCATAGTAAAAAAAATATAACATTAACAATTTAAATAAAACAAAAGGAATTCTCCATGTAATGATTAAACATCTTAGACAAAGGTAAAAAAAATAAATAATAATAATAATATAGAAATCTGCACAAAAAAAGGCATTTAAAAAGTGGCAAAAACTAAGTATGCCACTGTTTACTACAAAATTTTAATGTGGCATATAGCAAAGAGAAAACTATATATAACGTTTTGACTTTTGTCCCAAAAACACTACTGACCACATGACCGTTTGACAGAGAGAGAGAGAGAGAGAGAGAGAGAGAGAGGGCTGCAAAGGAAAAGGAGAGTAATACAGGAATTTAAAGAATCTGACTTGTTTGTGTCGTAAATACTAATTTGCGCCAAGAATTCAGGGAATCGGGCAAAAGGCAGCACGAGTGGAGACTGAGATCTGCCCACAAAGATGAGATCAGTTGTGTTTTGAGCAGCTGCCCTTTGCTTGACCCCAGAGGTTCACATGCTGTAAACTGGACAGGACAATGGGAGGACTTCATTAAAGCAATTCACATTGTTGTCCTTGTGTCGAGGCACACTGAGAACCACAACTGTAAAAGCAAGACCTTGCGTGTGTGAAGAAAGAGTGATATACAGTGAGATATGGAATAACAGTTGACTAAGAGTGCAAGTTTAGGTCAGTAAAAATGTGTGTGCATGTGAGTATAAAGATGCACTGTAAGCACAGGATTACTCACTGTGCTCTGGGCTGCAGCTGGGACTGCTCCACTTCACTGCTTTGGTTGTCGCGGCAACTCAGTGCACGGCACGGGCACGCAGAGGGCACGATGCCAGGTAAAAGGGGGATGTTGGCATCGGCCTGTGGTTCTTCCAGCTGGCACTGCCAGGAACTCGGATACCCTGCAAGCCAGAGCCAACTTTATTCAAACACCATCTTACACTTGTGCTAAATATGCATAGATACCATTACAGTACTTGCTTGAGGAATATATTTTGTACTGCATTTCTTTGAAGTTTAAAACTCTACGTTTTAACTAACTTGCCACTGTTTTAAGATTTAAATGTAAACACCTCCGATTTATTTACATGCAGTATTCACTGCAGGGCCAAAGCCTGCACTTGATGAAACTATCCCTGCTAAAAAACAACAACATCAGAAACCAGCTTAGACTGGTTTGCTGGTCTTATCTGGCCATAAGGGAATTCATTGTTAATATTAGAGGTGGTTTGGTACCAGCTGGTCAGACTGGTCCATTGGATGGTTTTAGCACATTTCAGCCAGTCAGGCTGACCAATTAAACTAGCTGAACACTAGTCGGAATGGGACACCAGCTTAAACAAGCCTTAGACCAGCAAACTATCTTGGGGTGGGTTAAACTGCTAGTTCAGGGTAATTTAGCACAAGTATTCCCTAAAGAAAACACAAGTCTAGCTTATTTAAAGCCACAATATGTAATTTTTCACTGCTAGAGGTTACTTATTCAAAACAAAGGCGTAGCTTGATGACACCTTGATTTTCAGAAGCTTGTAGTATGCCGCAGACAACTGCTTCCAATTTTTCGGTCATGCGTATGTGGGGTAATGCAGCGCTTTTTAATATTATTAGATACATTATTTGAGTGTGTTGAAAGTTGTTACAATGCTACTCTGTCCGTTCGCTCGGCAGGCTATGAGACACTTGTTGCACATTGCAGTAAGCTAGATCAATGTTAGGCATGGTAAAACATGGTACTCGCACTAAAACAAGAAAACAAGATTTAAACAGTAAGACTAACTGTGTTGAGCTATATAACAATGATACGTTTTCTGTCGATGAATGTATCCAAACAGTAGCTCGCCTGTCTAATTCAACACATAATATATTAAAGCGTCTTTGGTGTTTCCATGGATTCTACAAAATAAAACCAGAAATGCGGGTATAATGTCATTGATAGGCGACACACAAACACAGTCAGGTTTAAATTTCTGATTTCTCTGGATTTAAACATTCTTGGAAACATTTGAGATAATGTAAGTACACAAGTTAACAAAATATGTATCATTGTTCTAGTTTTTGTATCTGGTTTTTGGATATTTTAAATTAAAAATCTTACATGTCGTGCCTTTAAAATATGCTTTACTAACGTATGTTTACGCATTTTTGTAACATATAGCTATTAGAGTATGTAGCAAATTAACAAAACATTCCAAAGAAAAGCCAGCAAAAACCAGCCACGATTCCACAAAGAAGAAAGTCTGCTTATCATGTTACCACAGTGGTCTTGATTTATGGAGCAATCTGCATGACTGAACAACAGCTCTTTGTCCCTGCGCTGAGTTTCTAATGTTCAACCAGATTTATCCTGACAACGACTCTCTCCTGCCCTCTATTGCTCGTTTGAAAATATTACAGCGATAAACAAAGCAGATCCGTGGCCCAGTTTTCATGACCTTGTACAAAAATATTTTTTCCAAAATGTTTAATGTTTTACGTTACAGTGCGCGGAAACATTCGTCACATTAGTTGGACCACAAGAAAAAATATACATAATAAAGATTAATACATGAACAAAAGAGAAATATAAAATTATCATCTGTTAGGCTAGCTACCGAATTAATTTGTGTTGCTAACTTTGCGTATCAAGTAAATAAAATCAGGCACATTAATCGTTTAATTTGAAAGTCCTACTTGCTTGTATTAAACCTGGAGAGGAATATGGCAATGGTTACAGTTGATGCTAATGGTTAGAGTTGACCTTGTCGACCTTAAACGTCTGATAAATTGGTTCACCTTGCCGACAAAATGGGATAGGAAATCCAGTCACATGAAAGCTGTTCATAACAGTTTATGAAACCTCAGTCTCTCGAAGGGAAGCACGCGGTTTGACCTCGCCAAGCAGTAACTTGACTAGTCAGCTGCCGCGGTCCACTAGGGGGCCTCCCTTAACTTCCTGTGAATCAACACATTTTATTTTTTAATTTTATGTTATTTTATTATTTAACACCTTTATTATCCTCCTGGGTGCCACTGTCCTCTATTTTAGTGAATTTATTCTGACACCATATGTCACAGTTTTAATGTCTAATCTTTTCAAAGATACCATTAGTTTTAAGGTTTCACCAGGACAAATTCTCCTTGGTCTTTAAAATTTAGCACTCTTATGGAAATATGATAATATTTTTAATTATCTGACAAATTTTCAGATTGTTTGAAAATGTTATGGGGTTTGTAATCAAAATATGACTTTCTGTTACATTGATTTCATACATGTTAGGCATTTTAGGAGAGAGTGAATAGGAAAGATATTGCATATCAATGTTCCAATAAAATATTTGATATTATTATGAAAATGTTGCCAACTATTACCAACTTTTTTCATTACATGTTGCTCCAAGAACACATTAATATGCAAATTAGATACAGTGTATAGGTAGGAACCCATGTATGGCCATTTTACCCACATATTTAATAAAGTAAAATGGTTTATCAATTCACTCTGTTATATCTTTCATAACATAGTCGAGAATCAACTTTAAACAAACTTTGGTTAAATATACAATCCTGAAACCTGAAAATTGATTGGTGAATGAAAAAAAAATCCCATTGTTTTTGCCTATACATGTCATTTCATGTCTTTTGAATTTTTTTAACATACGAGGACATAGCATAACATATTAATACAATATAATCATGTAATGTAATGGGGGGGGGGATACTAAATTCAAAAGACTTCGTTTTCCTGGGTCTTAGAAATCAATAAATCCATCAATAAATCCAAAAAGCATATTGAAGGAGAAAAATATTCTTAAATGCACATAAATATATAAATAATTACTTTACATCCATTAGGCTACCATGGTCACATTTAGCATTGCATTATGGTGACCCAACAGCATAGGTTCTTTGTGGTAGATCTTCATGTTAGGCAGATCAGAAGAGGTCAAAACACCACAAATATTCTGAAGCTGCTAAAATCACACTGCACCAAAAGCATATGAAGAGTTAGTAACAAGGTGGACTGCAGCCAAGCAGCATGTGAGAGGGAGAACAAACAGCTCAGAGGACTGATCTGATGAAGAATTGGCTAATCTGGCAGTTTTATGAAAATAAACCATGCTACATATTCTGATTCAGAAACATCTTGGCTTGGTGTGTAGTTTTACAACTGCTGGTGTTCAGTTTAAGTGCCAAGAATGGTGCTACAATATACATGGGTTCGATTCCCTGGAAATGAACAAAATGTATACCTTGCTTACACCCTCATCACATAACTGAACATTAGTTTAACATATCTCTGAATGTTTTTAAATTAAACAAGATATCCATTCTGGGAACATTCTCAGAACCAGAAACTATTTTCCCAAAATGTTTTGGAAACCAAAGGTTAAACTATAAGTTGCCATGGATAAAAGCCTGTAATTAATGTTATCGGACATTTAATTTCATGTTATTTGCATTTAAATTAAAATATTCTATAATTCAAATGTATATTATATGCAATTAGTGTGCAATTGAATTTATAGTGCTTTGTTGACCCACAAATAGGACTTAAGCATATCTTTTAATAGCCTATATTTAAATAAAACATGCCTCTTTGGAGTGGACTTTGAACATTGTAACCTTGCAGATCATTTTTATGCTCAAACAGCAACATTGCACACTAACTAAAACTGAAAAAGCATAATAGGACCCCTTTAATATAATTTCAAAATTACTTCTGTCTTTGAAATATGGTTGAAGTGTACTGCTGCATATAATGAAAAACATTTATAGTAAACTAAAATATACTTTATGCACATTTGTAATTAATAAGTTACATTTTTATATATTAACATTGAATGTAACCTACTAACACACAACAGTTTGTTATAATCAAAAACATATTATATATAAATTATAAAATTATAATCAGGTATACTTTACTTGTACTTTAGTATGTTAGTCAACAAATTAAAATAAGTGTACTTCTTTAAAGCACACAAAAAAAACATAATTATTTAAAATGTACTCTAACATAAAACCTTTAATTTGGCATAATTACAAATTTCACTTTTTAAAAGTGTGCTCAAAAGGGATAGTTTAAAAAAAAAAGAAAGGAAATTATGTCATCATTTAATAATAAATGTGAGCTGTTTCATTTACTCATCCTCAAGTCGTTCCTCTGAATTTCTTTCTTCTGCTGAACACAAAGAAGATATTTTGATAAATGTCAGTAACCAAGCAGTTGATGGGCCCCATTGACTTCCATAGTATGGGAAGAAATACTATGGAAGTCAATGCTGCTTGGTTACCGACATTTTTCAAAATATCTTATTTTGTGTTCAGCAGAAGAAAGAAATTCATACAGGACTGGAACAACAAATTATGACAGAGTGTGTTGAGAACCATAGTCACGAAAGTAGCCTACTCTTTTAAATATATTTTAAGATTAGAAGTACAATGAATGGCACTTCTTTTTCACAAGGGAATGAGCACAGGTTATTTTGTGAACCTTACTCACATTGAGGCACTTGATGAACCATGAAAATCACCCATGCCTGTCCTGAGGCCTGGGTGTTAAACATGTCCAATAAGAGTTTAAAATCTGTCAAAGGAAGGCAAACATTATAAATCAAGTAAATGCCTGGGGGAACCTCACACTCATAAAGCTGCTGAAGAAGTTAAGCTTTGCCATCTTTTCCTCCCTCTCAACCACTCGCCAGTTTTTAAATAAAATATTAAAATAACAAGTACATTAACCCTGGATGCTATGATCTCATATTGCTATTCTGTAGACTGGTCCTCAATCGGCCCTCCATAGAGACCTTTAAAACCTAGAGGCCAGCTATTTTTACTTTATAGAGAAGCATTCTGTTTTCAAAGAGTGAGGTGTTTCTTTAATGCCATTAACACAAACATTACTGACAAAGTTATCACAGTAGACTCGACTTGAGACCAACCTGTATATGCCATTGGTTTGAACAGCAAAGATGAGAAATGAAATGTAAAGATGCCAGCTGTTTCAGTGTGATGTAACCCTGGGGCTTCACAGAACTGATTTTACTGCATGAAAGGACTGCAAGTCGCTTAAAGTGCTTGTTATACAGGTTGAGATAAAACAGTTGTACTAGCCTGTGGTCATGTGAATACTTGCTAGCAGATGAACATGAGAAAAAAACGACCCAAGCACACAGCATGTGAAACTCACATCTAGATAGTGATGCTTCTACGAAGGCTACTGTCCTGCAGAGTTCAATCTTTAAACTGCATTTTTTTTGGTTAAAAATGATCCAAAATAATTTTTAGCAAGTACATAACCAGCCAATTACCACTCCTTACTTTAGCTTGATTCACAATAGTAAGCTCGTAATAATGTGTTATAATTTGAGTGGTAGGCTACTGGTGGATTTCAGCGGAAACTTCAAGCATGGCTTTAGCATGGCTTCTAGCATCTTTATACATAAAGGAGGAGTCCAGCTAGTAGTAGTATCACATGTGAGGATGCTGCAGGTGGCGGATCATTTATAGCCTTTTCTCACAGCAGCTGAAATAATAAAATGTATCATTATGATGGCGGATTTTAATCCAGAAAGGTCCAAACAACAATCATCAGTGACAACTGGAGATTCACCCGTAGTCAAAAGGGAAAGATCAGACTGTACAGAAATTGAAATCTACAGGTAACTCTAATACACACTAAATGTTGTTTTCCTAAACAAGGTTTTGTTGACAGTTTTTCAGCATCCCTCCACCACCCCTTCTCCACATTTTGCTCTTTTTTTTTAGTACTAAACCATGCACTTACATACGGGGGAGTACTCTGGGTTCGGGCCGAAGTCCGAGCTCGAAGCCCTCCCCCCGGACAGCACGCCATATACGCAATTAAATTTACTCACTATAAATTATAAGTGTGAACTCGTGAAATACACATCAATGCTGATGTTGTTAACATTAACAATTTGAGAACAAATTATAACAATCATAATAATTTGGTTTGATGTGATGTGAGCAAAGCGATCGTTAGATTGAATCACCATTGGTATAGCGCGATTTATTGCAATGTTTTTTCTCAGTTGGTCAGAACAAAAGTGGCAGATGACATTTTGTTCATACTAACAAGACGTAGTATATGTTATTCCAATGCTATCTCATGACCTATTCGTACGTATTTGTACAAGGTGACAAATTCGTATGAATTCTAAACCGCAGTGACGGGTAGGTTTAGAGGCGGGGTTCAATGTGAGGTCATTTGTATGAAATCATACGAATAGGACAACTCGTCAAATACGTACAATTTAGTTAAAATCGTACAAATTCGTACGAGTGAGCTCACACATACACACATACTCTTTGAAACGTTAGATTAGATAGATTAGATAGATCAATCCTCAGTACTCATCCTGCTGGATCTGTCTGCTGCTTTTGACACAATTAACCACCAAATCCTCCTGTCAACTCTCATGAAGATAGGCATCTCAGGAACTGCTCTCCAGTGGTTCAAGTCTTTCCTATCAGGTAGGTCCTTCAGGGTGTCATAAGGGGGTGAAGTGTCTACGTCACATCATATAGCTACTGGAGTTCCTCAGGGCTCCGTGCTTAGACCACTTCTCTTCTCCATCTACATGTCATCTCTAGGATCTGTCATCCAGAAACATGGCTTTTCCCATCTCTGCTATGCTGATGACACTCAACTCTACTTCTTATTTAAACCAGATGATCCCACAGTTGGGGTTCGGATCGCTGCCTGCCTGACAGACATTTCTGCCTGGATGAAGGAACAACACCTTCAACTCAATCTGGCAAAGACAGAACTGCTTGTGGTCTCAGCCAACCGAGCACTTCAACATACTCTCTCCATTCAGCTCGGTTCATCAACCATAACTCCGTCTGGGACAGCCAGGAACCTTGGAGTTGTGATTGATAATCAGCTAAAATCACTGACCACATTACTGCAAGAACCCGGTCCTGCAGATTTGCGCTATACAACATTAGGAAGATTCTGATCCAGAATGCAGCGGCGAGAGTGGTCTTCAACGAGCCGAAGAGAGCTCACGTCACGCCTCTCTTCATCAGTCTGCATTGGCTGCCGATAGCCGCGAATCAAATGCAAGGCTCTGGTGCTCACATAAAGCAACCGCAGGCTCTGCACCAGTATACCTAAACTCGCTTGCTCAGACTTACACACCCTCCAGGAGCTTGCGTTCTGCAAGTGAACGACGCCTAGTGGTGCCATCCCAAAGAGGAATGAAATCCCTCACTAGGACCTTTTCTTGGACCGTTCCCACCTGGTGGAATGACCTGCCTGTCTCAGTTCGAGCAGCCGAGTCTGTAGCCATTTTCAAAAAACATCTCAAGACACTTCTTTTCCAGCAGCACTTGACCAATAAAGAATAGCACTTATCACTCTATTCGTTTCTGTTTGTTATTTAATAAAAAAATAAAAAAAAACTTTAAAAAAAACTGTCCTATGTGTTTTGTGTTTCGTGAGACTTGTTACAGCGCTTGCATATTGTTGCCCTTGACTGGTCTTGGTTGCTTCTATTACTCTCATTTGTGAGTCGCTTTGGATAAAAGCGTCTGCTAAATGACTAAATGTAATGTAAATGTATATTCATCTACGCTGAGGAGCATGCCGATGCAAAAACCACGTAAAGACAACAATTCCACAAAAAACTGCAATTGCAGGATTTAAACAATGAGGGCGACAAAACTTGCGGACTGCAGCTTTAATTAAACACAACCATCTAATCAAAGTCTTAGGCATACTAGAAATGTTAACTGAATATTCATTCATTAAATATTGAAGATTGAATGTTTGCATATTCATAAAATCACAAGAAGAATCTCATGCTCCAAAAAACAATGCATTTCTTAATTAAATGTATATGGGACAAAAAATCTGTTGAGCAGTAAACAGATCTACACCCAGTCCTCTCAATCAACACTTCACTTAAACACACAGCTGATCTTGGATCAGAGTTACAAGGGCAGATGATACCGGGGACCCAGGAAAGACAAAACAAATACCTCTCTTTGCCCCATTGACTATTCAGAGTCTTAGATGGAGACAGACTGTCAGATCAAGGCAAATCCAGTCATTTCCTGGGCTGTCAGGGGTCATTGAAGTTTGTTCAAGTGAGTCTTTCATGTTCTAAACACATATGACAGCACGCACAAACATGAGCATTACAGTCAGAACACCTAAAGTCAAGTTTCCCTGTGTGCAGGCGCTTTCATAAGGGGGAAAAGATGTGATATATTACTTTAGCATTATCAACAACAACCATTTCCTATAAGAACATGTATTTTTATTCATTTATTTAGAATTATGACTTGCATGAAAAATAGGCCTACTGCTGATGAATGTACAGTACTTAAAAAATCTGAATTGTCGCAATTACATTTATTTTTTACTCCCTGGTGGAAACAAGCTTCCATTAATGTGATGAGATAATGAAGTTATAAGTCAAATAAAAAGCCTTGCTTTCTATGCTAAAAGTCTGTCTTTTCTACAGTTATCATTTATCAGTCTCTCTTCATGGGCATCACAGATGACTTAAGGGATTTGGAGAGTCTCTTACAGGTTGTAAAAAATAGCTTGCACCTGCAATTCAGCAGAGACCTTTAGCTTAAAATAGGCGACAGAACTAAAGGAAATAATTTGACAGCAAAGTGCAAGCACAAGGGAGCAGAAAGGTTGTTTGTCAAACAGAGACCGCAAATTATCTCAGGATTAATGACGAGCAATTCCTCTGTTGTTACTTTAAACTATCTTACAGTAATTTGAGGGTGTAAAATCTGGCCAACGAAGACGCTAATGCAAAACGAACTGCAAAATGAAAATAATTAAAACTTTGTCAAAGCAAGGCCTTATTGTGAAATTCCCCTTCATTCATATTCCTTTCTGGACATTTTTTCTCAATTAAAAGCTTTTTAGGTTTAAAACATAAAGTACACTCTTAGAAGAAAAGGTTCTATATAGGTTCTATCAGGCACTTCATATACAGTACATCTGGAAAGAATTCACAGCGCTTCACTTTTTCCACATTTTGTTATGTTACTTACAGGCTTATTCCAAAATGGATTAAATAAAATATTTTCCTCAAAATTCTACAAGCAATACCCCATAATTACAATGTGAAAGAAGTTTGTTTGAAATCTTTGCAAATGTATTAAAAATAAAAAACAGAAAAAATTTACATAATTATTCACAGCCTTTGCCATGATGCTCAAAATTGAGCTCAGATGCATCCTGTTTCCACTGATCATCCTTGAGATGTTTCTACAACTTGATTGGTGTCCACCGGTGGTAAACTCAGTTTATCAGACATGAAAAAAGGGCACTTTCTTTCTTGGAAAGGCACACACCTGTCTATATAAGGTCCCATTGTTAACAGTGCATGTCAGGGCACTGCAGACCTCTGAGACAGGATTGTATAGTGTACAGATCTGGGGAAGGGTACAGAAAAATGTCTGCAGCATTGAAGGTCCCAATGAGTACAGTGGCCTCCATCATCTGTAAATAGAAGAAGTTTGGAACCACCAGGACTCTTCCTAGAGCTGGCCACCCGGCCAAACTGAGCGATCAGGGGAGAAGGACCTTAGTCAGGAGCCCGCCTGAAGTTTGCCAAAAGGCACCCGAAGGACTCTCAGACCATGAGAAACAAAAATTCTGGTCAGATGAAAACTCTTTGGCCTGAATGGCAAGTGTCATGTCTGGAGGAAACCAGGCACTGCTCATCAACTGGCCAATACCATCCCTACAGTGAAGCATGGTGGTGGCAGCATCATGCTGTGGGGATGTTTTTTAGCAGCAGGAACTGGGAGACTAGTCAGGATCGAGGGAAAGATGAATGCAGAAATGTACAGAGACATTCTTGATGAAAACCTGCTCCAGAGCGCTCTGGACCTCAGACTGGGGCAAAGGTTCATCTTCCAACAGGACAACGACCCTAAGCACACAGCCAAGATAACAAAGGAGTGGCTACGGGACAACTCTGTGAATGTCCTTGAGTGGCCCCCTCATGGAGCTTGAGAGGTCCTGCAAAGAAAAATTGGAAAAACTGCCCAATAATAGGTGTGCCAAGGTTGTAGCATCATACTCAAAACGACATGGGAATGTAATTGATGCCAAAGGTGCTTCAACAAAGTATTGATCAAAGGCTGAATACTTACGTAGACATTTTTAAATTTTTAGTATATTAGGGTATTGTTTGTAGAATTTTTAGGAAAATAATGAATTTAATTAATTAGCGCGTTCATGTGTTTTGGGGGCGTGGCTTTGGAAAGAGCCCAGAAGGGAGAAGGTGGAGTGAATGGAAATAATGAGCTGTCTTTAAAACAGTCGTGAGAGGTCTACAGACACTCAATTTGAATACTTTCTTTTTCAGAGAACTTACATTTGAATTATGTATTGATATATAAAGAAAGTTTAACCAATTCTTACCTACCCTACCTTTAAAAAAACACATTGAAACTTTTTTCTAAGAGTGTATGAACAACTCCAAAAAATAAATAATAAATCCCAATGTGGTTATGATGCAAGACTCATTACTCCCCTAAAACAATGCAATCATTCATTGGTTAACACGTCTTTGCAATATCCATTCTTAAGAGTGCATGAAACCAGCAATGTTTTCAAAGCACTGAAGCACAAAAAACAGGACAAAAAAACACAAAGAAGTGATTATATCAAACAACATGCAACAATCCATCACACTCATTAACAGAATAAACTGTATCGATTTTGTCCAGCATGTAACTTTGGACTCACAGGTTAATCCAGGCATTTCGTAATTGGTTTCCTGGTTCCTAGAGAACAGCATGTAAAATTATAACACAAACAAAATGCCTTTAAGTCTCATAGCTGTTTTTAGCGGATCTTTTTTTAAACCGAATGAGATGACATGCAGGCTCTGCGTCTCTGGATTGACCCCTGTACGTAAGTGTCTAGAGCAGGCTCTTGTACCTCAACCCTACAGGGGCAAAAGTCAAATGGAACCTTGACCCTAATAAGAGAAGACATCAGGGGTCCCACAGACGTGACCTGGGTCATGGTTTAGTAATAAAGTCTAACCATCTGTCTAACACTTATCACATTATATGATGTATTGCAGAAAAAACCTTTAATATGAACATAGATTAAGATTAAAAATTTAAATTATTATCTCTTTATACCCATTACAGCATGCAGAAATAAAAATACAACAACTCGTAATTACACATGGGAATTTTCGGAGAGCTCCGACTTGTACCACATGACCGCTGTACCATGTGGCCCTGCAGATTCATAGGGCTTGATAGTGTGCTGCCATAGAAATGCAAATTTCGAGTCTGAGGATGTGAACAGCTCTGAATATAACATCACGTGTTGTCTCAAATTTACGGTAATTATAACATGGTGTGAATGTCTTGTGACAAATGTGACAAATTGATCCCACCTGTCCCTAATCTTACCCGTATGGCCGTATCCCACCTCAATAGCAGCATAAACACAATTAGTACATTGTATCAACCAATTATTTTTGATATAAGTACATATAATTAAAATGTGACCAATCAATGTAACCATGCCTAAGAACACACAAAAACACAGATAACATACAGTATACTGTTTCCAATGAAAAAAAATATGCATATTCTATTATTATTAAAACCAACTATAGCCTATTATTTAATTAGGTTAGAATTTAATGAAATTTAGAAATAAATTGAATGAATATTTGAATGTCAGGGATGGAATCACCCAAGGTCTGAGAAAACCCTACCTTCTTTTCGCACATATGAGGGGAGAGATGACGTAACATTATGCAACTTTCAATAGTAGGAGCCATGTGTTTTATTGATGGCAATCACAATTTTTCTAACCAGCCCTTTTTACTGGGTACAAACCTTCAGGAGGCAGTTTTCCCAGAGTCAGGTGTAATAAACCAGCCGGACTTTGCCCACAGATTCTGCCCAGCGAGCTCCCCGCGTGATGCACAGAGAACTGTCTCTAGGCATCTGTGCATCGAGTGAGCAACACACTTTTCAGAGGTAAAAATATTCACTTCTTTTATCCGTTTCATGTAAAAATATCAAAAATATGGTGTCTAATTAAAAAGCTAATTGCATTTATATAATGCAGCTTTAAAACGTACTATAGTTCGGCCTATTTAAAATATCTATTTTTTAAGCGCATAACAATGGATTACTGTTTGTAAACGAGAGATGGTTAATTATCAGTTAGCAGATGTATTATCAACACTGGTAATGATTGATATGAGTAATGTGTCATGGGTCAGTTAATCAAAGATGGTATATTCTGTATAATTTTATATATATATATATATATATATATATATATATATATATATATATATATATATATATATATATATATATATATATATATATACGCATGCCTTTTTACTATGTATGTAAATTGTAAAAAAACAATAAAAAAAAACAATATAAATATCCCAATATTAAACATGCAGTTTAACCTGTCACCCCCTTTTCTAACCATAGGTCTGAACTGAAATGGTTGTAATTCATGAATGCTTTTGAATACAGACCTTAGGTTGGTCTCTTTTTAAAGAAACACTCAGATGATTATTGCAGAAGTGAAAGCAGCTTCAAGAATGAAAGTGACAAGGCACCCACCCACATGCACACTATAAAATAATAATAATAATAACCGATTTTGGGCCCAATTCTTCCCTTCCGACAATCCTAAATCTGGATTATCTTGATGGTTCTACAGATTTTCTTATCATATTTTTCTGTGGTGTGAAGTGTGTTAAGAATGAAGAACATGGGGGCCACACCAATCTCAAATCAGAAAATCCTGTTGAAATCAGAAATCCTGTTGTGTGAGTGGGGAACCCGAGGTCACACGTGCACGCACTCTGTCAAGTGTAGGTTAAGTGGATCCAAAAGTTTTCCCCCTGCGAATATAAAAAGCCATTCAAACACTTTGGTTGTGTTCGAAATCCCCCCCTATACCCTCATTTACTATTCCCTACATTACTCCACTAATGTAGTCCACTTAAAGAAGTGAGTGAGTAAATTCAGACACTGAGTGTGTCGGAATGGCTGCCGCTTTTGCATAGTTTGTGCTTGATGTAATCATTTGAAACTTAGCAAACTGCAGCTCCAGTAGTAATGAAAACTCAGTCATATAAACTAGCATGTATCAACCCTAATTAAACAATTTAATAATCAAGTAAAAGGATTTTATACCCGTATGATATTATGCTGTACACATATGAGATCAGCAGTTTGGAAAATAGATGGATGGATTCAGCTGGGGGCCATCTTCTAGCGAGATGCAGGAATTCATTTGGTACGACCGTTACAGTGCATTATGGGTAGTCTCTAGCCATTGAGCATACATTGTACACTCGTTACTGCGGTGCATTGTTGGATTGAATAAGTGCACTAGAAAAGGTCCACTACGGACATCACATGTTCCCTCAAATACTGCCCTATTTAAGGGTATAGGGGGCGATTTCGGACACAGCCTATTATCGCCATTTCTTCTTGCCTGTCGTCCTCCATGTTTGTTTACTCTAATGTCACGTCTGACCATGAGAGATTGTGCAAGATTTCCCATGTTCATAGTCTGGACTCTGGTTGTTTGTGAATAGAATTTGTTAGTGTGTGTGGTGTTCTGTCTTGGTCACATCATGGCACTCCACACAATTTTTCTATCAAATGTACTGAACAACACATTTATTATCTTATACAAAATGTAGGTTACAATTTATTTCAATGGTCCACTTGCAACTACATGTCAACTAACTCTCATTAGAGTATTGATAGACTGATAGTATACTGTTAGGTTAGGGTTTTGTTAGTAGAATAAGTTGACATGTAGTTGCAAAGTTATTAAAATGTCTGTAAGTTGTATTCTGAATTTAAAGATGATAAAACAAAAATTTCACCCTCTAAATAGTTTTAAAGTACTATTTCAATGATAACGCAGTCCAATTTCAAAACGGTGTTCATGGAATGATTGACGATTACTAAAATATATGAAAAAATTGCTATAAAAAGTGTCCCAACTGTCCCACTACCAGGACCGACAGGCTAAATGCTTCTCCTATTACTGATTTTAAAAGTAAGACCACACCATGTGACTGAATGCCGAAAATGTGGTCCATGTCAAGACGCATGTGATGTGTGTTCAGAGTGTGTAGGTTGGGGTGTGGACAAAGGACAGAGTATTACGTGAAGAAGGAGAAATGGAAGTGAAGAGCTTGCGGAGGGCTCAGTCTCTCAGAAGTGTTTCCACTGCTCATGTCGTGTCCTGGACAGAAACCGGACTCAGAGACAAGAGGACGTCTGTTTCTCAGCTTGTGGCACAGTGAGGAGGACGTTTCTCTTACTTTAAAGGCATAGTTCACCAATTCTGTCATCATTTACTCACCACTGATGGTCCAAACCTGTATGACTTGCTTTCTCTATGGGATGTTTAGCAAAAATGTCTGAGATGCTGGAGGGGAGGGGACCAAGCTCGAAAAAATGAGATTTGTTCACTACATTCCAAGTGTTTTAAAGCTATCCAACAACTTTACTGACTTTGAGTTGTTATTCAATAAAAAGCTTGCTTGACAGACATGGTCACCATTCACGTCCATTGTATGGAAACAAGCGGCTTAGACCTTTCTGTTCCACAGAAAACAAGAGATGAAATGTGGTGAATAAATGATGGTGAATAAATGATGACAGAATGTTCAATTTGAGTCAACCAAATTGAGAGTTTCTTTGTTAATAAAAACTTTATTGTGTAATAATGACATAATTTCAATAATCCATTGGATTTGATGTTGATGTGTAAATAAACAGAATACAGTTTTATTTTCTGAAATCATTTTGAATTAAATGAAATTAAATACAGGACTTTATCAGACCTTCTGAACATCATGTCTTCACCAGCTACCAAAACTCTCCTGGAAGAAAAACAAAAGAAGTTGTTTCAGAGGATATCAAGCATGAGGTAAAAAAATAAAAAAATAAAAATTCACACACTCTATTAGATTATTAAACATGTGATGTCGTTGTTTGCCTAAGATTGAAGGAATCGTCCACTTTTACCTGCATAAAACCTTCTGTGAATTGTTTTTTAAATTTCTCCTACAGCTGAGCATGCAGATTGCACCAATTCCTGTCAGTGAGAATGTCAGCAGAGTTGAGACACAAGCGAGGAAGACTGATGTCAAAGAGAAGTCCAGAGTCTCTCCTCTCTCCCGCAGTAAGTCTATGGAGAGCCTCCCTCGGCACAGACCTACTGGCACCACAGCACTCAGGGCGCTCTTTGAGTCAAAGGTCACCACTCAGCCCGAGTCCAAGAGCAGCAAACGGCGCTTCAATCAGTGGGCACTGAGAAAGCCAATAAGACTACTCTTACAATTACTCTTCCCAATAACAAGGATGCTGAGGACACAAAGCCACAAGTAGAGGCAGAGGTTAATAACAGCCATGATGAACAAGAGAAAGGGACTAAAGAGGTTCAAGTGATTACAAAGGTAAACAGTTAGACCTTACAGGGATGTGCATGAGCAAGAGTCATTTGTATTTTACTGATGAAACTATTAATCTTTCAGAGTGCGAGAACAAAAGAGATAATAACCCGATCTGATAGAAGAAAGACCATTTCTGGCATTTATAGTGAAAAAAGATCATCTCCAGAGGGTGAGTACATACATAACTTGATTTTTACAATTTATAATTTATAATTGCTAAGGTGTTGCCGAGTTATTGCTAGGGTGCTCTGGGTGGATGGATGGATGGATATATGGATGGATGGACGGACGGACGATCATTCTAGTTCAAGGTTGCATTTCAAATGTTGAAAAAGTATCATGTGACCATGTACTGCCAAATACTGTCATATAAAAGCACTGGTGAAATAAAGAAAATAATACTTTACTTTGCTTTTGATAAAACTTGGGCCATATGTGAGGGCTCGCCAAACTGAGGAAACACCAGGTGACATCACAGCAGGAGCAGCAACTGTTCACAATCACATGAGTTGAAAATAACATGCTTATTTTAGTCATTTTTGAGAGGTGGGTTGGAGCAGACTGGAAAAGTATAGCTATGTATCTCAACAAGTGATTGACTCAGCCTGGTGTAGCAATAGCAGAATAGCAAAATAGCTCCTAAAATAGCTGGCTGGCACTTATCCCTCCATGAGTGCCGGACAGGGTCAGCTGTTACCAGAACAGAAGCAGAGCCTCAGGCTTGCTGACACACTCAAAGGACACACATGGCCGATTGACCAGTCAGAGGATCATTACTGAACTAAATAATAAGTCATTCAGAGGGATTTGATTTAAGCTTATGAGCAAAGAGAAAAAGCACTGAATGGTGAGTTTATCAACACATTTTAAAACCGTTATATTGCATCAAATAGTGTGTGTGCTAAAGAGAATTGCACGTCATTTGTATAAAAGACCACTGTTGTGTGAACAAGGACATGGGATTTCCAGAATTTCATTATTCATTTTTGTGTTAAGAAAAACAGGCTGGAAAACAAGCTTAACCTTAACATTTTACTGTGCAAATAAATAATCGTATGTTAATTTTCAACTCGCTAACATGCTGAAATAAGTTAAAGAGGACTTTTGTTAAACACTTTGCTTCACTTATCTTCGTCAAATACTATTTATAGTCTGTTTTAAGGAAAGTCTGTCTTGTGTTGTTAATGAATAGCTGTTGGAGAATGTGTTTGTGGTGAACTGGACAGCAAAACATGATCATTTAACCAATAATTATGGAGTCATTGCAATATCTAGATCAGATGATTAGCAAGAGTGATTTAATACGAATGCACTTACCAGGTAAATTATTTACTACAATAAAAAATCAGATAATGAGTTTAAGTTCCTTCATGCTTTTCAGATACTAAAATACAGCCAGTTGATTCCAATTTTATTTTACCAGCTTGAAGCAAGACAATATTTTGCCCTTGAAACTGAACTTTCTTCTCATTCAACCAAGCTGTGTGTTGGTTCTTGGTTCTCGAGTGGAAATCCCAATGGTATCTGTGTCACAGAGAGTCAGATGTTTTCCACCCTAGTTTCTGAGCGTGCTACACTGATGACTTGCATTCATAGCAGCTGTCCACATTACTGTAATGAGAGCTGACAGAGCAATAGCCATCATAACATCACCATATTAAAATGAAGCACAATTTATATTAGCACATTTAATATTCATTTAAAAAAGCATTAATGGGTGCATTGGTTGAAATGGTTAATGTTAGTTACATATAAAAATCATGATGTCAATCTTAGGGGTTTCAACCAGAGGTCTGTGAAGATCCTACATGGTTCAGGAAATTCCATAAATGTGAGCATGGACCACAAAACCAGTCATTTTTTTTTAAATTATAAGCTTTCCATTGATGTATGGTGGATGTTAGGATGTGAAAAAGAGTGTAAAAAACATATTTGTCCAAATTAAGTCCTTAGCAAGGCATGTTGCTTATAATAATTCTAAAAAAATTATATATTTAGGGTAGGAAACTTACAAAATATCTACATGGAACATGATCTTTACTTAATATCCTAATGATTTTTGGCATGAAAGAAAAATTTATCATTTTGACCAATACAATGTATTGTTGGCTATTGCCACATATATACCTGTGCAGTTTTGTGGCGAGGTCATAAATGTGATACATTAATGATCTTAAGAAAGAAAAGAGGTTATCATTTGGGGTTATGAAAATTAGAATAATTATAAATTGTTACTGAGGGAAAATGTTATTGTTACAGTATTTGGCAGTCTCTCACACCCATAGACTCCCTACTAAAGTGGGTCTTTGGGTGTGAATAAATCAAAAATCAATAAATTATAGTAAGTTATCATAATGTGCTGTTAAATCTAAAATCCCTGCCAAAAGCTTGCTGGGTCACAGATAAAGTCTCTCTCAAAACTAACAAACAAAATGCCTGGCCAATCACATGACTGCTCACCTCCCACTGAAAGACAAACTTTTCTATTTAATGAATCTCATATCTGACCGTTCAGAATGTCTTTTTTGCCCCCTAATGTGCATCTGGTTGTAAAAGCACAGATATTGACCTTGATTTAATTTAGGAATGATTTAGTTTTGTCAAGGTTTGAGTCACAATGATCATATCGTGATTCTGATCTTTCTGCTGTTACAGAGGACAAAAGAAGGTCAATTGCAGATTTCAGAGACAACTCGCCTCTCTACGGACCGGAGAATCCCTCTATTTCAGTCAAAGCATTGTCTGCACTATATTTGTCAAAAGTGGCAGCTGCAGAACCAGCAGGAACCCTCTTGAAACCAGTTAGTACTTGTAGCTACTTTTGGGGCCAGGGGGAAGAGACAGAGTAAGGCAGCAAGAAAATGCTGCTAAATGAACTGCTTGCTTTCAGTTGATCAGTGTTTAGCTACAAGTTCATGGGACATATATCATTTTCCAAAAATAACTTTGGGAAAACCTCTATGTGTTTTTTTTTTTTTTCAAATATTCTTTAAGACAAACCATGTGCAAATTCAGAAGTTAACACCTTGCTGAGTATTTTCTCCTTAACCCTCATCCTTCCCTTGCACTTTGTAAGAAATCCTTCAAAATGACCCGAAGCCCTACATTTAAACATATTTTTTTCTTTGTCCAGAAACATAATTTTTTTACATTTTTTTAATCTTTTTACCTTTAACTGACTAGATTTGATCAATAAATAAATAGTAATTTAAGCACATTCTTTACATTCTTTCAACTTCACTGCAAAATAACTGCAATTTCATGCATAACCCTTTTAATTCAGCTCAAAATATCTTACATTGGGTGTCAGACACGCTATAATTTCCTTGATTTTTGTTTGTTCTAGGACCAGAATCCCACTTCTCCAACTGGAAAACGGCCAATAGCAAGCAAGGTAAGGACAATTGTTTCAAAGAAACTCATTTTGGAATTTCATTTGATTTAAAGTAACTAACCCATGATGTGAACTTGTGTATAAATGTGTTTTATTCTAAATGAAGTGCATTATATCACATTTTGCTTATTCTTGAAGTAAAATTGTTTGCTTGTTTAGTGCTCTTAAACATTATCAATATTTGAAGACTTCAGATGCAAAAACCTCTAGGTCTGTCTGACATATTTTTCTTTTAAAAGACATTTTTATAAATAAGGCATTTCAATGATTAATAACCTTTTCATTGCCGTCATAGTGAAATTACTGAACCTAAACATAGGAGCTTGATAAAAATGCTCATTTAAAAGAAAATTGTCATACGGACTTAGAAGCATTTGCTTCTGAATTTGTAGTTTGTGTCTTTCTGTAATTGCATACTCAGTAAATAACAAAGTGTGGTAGAGAATCCTTTTCATCTAGGGTCTGAAAATAACAACATAGGAAGTTGAATTTGCTGTGTTTGATTAACTACTCATTTTGCAGGACAGAACATATAATTATTCTGGGTGTCTTTGTCGGACTCATAATCACCAGTCTCGTAATCACAATACTAACATGAATGATAATGTTCTCAACTGCCTGTATTCAGACTGCTGAAATTAATAACCGTTAGTAACATTAGGCACAAAACGCTGGTTTTCATTGGCATGCGGTTTGGCTATCTTACAGTTCAGCAGGTATGTTTATCTTCTTAACCATTTATGTTTGCTCAACATTAATCATAATAATTTGAAATAATACGTTACTATATTAGCTACAATAATCTAATGTGGTTGTCCTTTTTTACTCTAAGATGGCCGAAGGTGCACAAAACAGCATTGCATTTGCACCTGAATCAGATCCACCTAGTCATCATCTGGAAACCAGTGTTGATGAACATGAGCGAGCCTTTACTTCACCACCCCCTACAAGAGAAGCAATGTCCATTTTGCACCAACGCAGACAGAAATGCGAGCTTAGACGATTGCTAAAACACACTTACCCTGAGTTGAAAAATGTAGAAAGTTTGGTAGAGAAGGAGATGGCTGATATTCTCAACATCGATCCAGACACTGGATACCAGAATGAGGTCCAGTCTAGGTGCTGGCTGTTTGAGAACCATGAAATCAATTCAGTGGATTTTCATGACCAAAAACTACAGGTGAAAAAGGAGTTTCAAGAGGGCGACATAAAAAAAAACGCTTGCTTGTTTGAACAACCTACATCTAACTTCCTCAACGAAGAAAACAAAACCCAACTTAGCGAATCAGAGGAAGAGACATCAGAGCAAAGCATCAGAGTGGATGTGAAAGCCACACGCAGAATGTTCGAAACTCAATCAATGGCTGTTCTGAAAGAAAGACAAAGCCCCTGTCAAAGGAGAAACATTGTTTCTGAGGAGGAAAGTGGATCGGACCAGAAACCAAAGAACGATTCTGAAACTGATGGAAAACAAACATCAAACATTCACCATAACAGGCTAACCACTGATTTCATAGGCCCAAATGAGGTATTTGTAGGTATATCTACAGCCAAACAGGTCTTTGAAACAATATTACATGACAAGGAGAACGTCTCACCCACTAATGATAGCTTTAGCCAAGAGGAAATGATGAAGGCAAATGTAAAAAATAGAGCTCAGATGTTTGAATCAACTCCACTTGATAAGATAAATCAGCAAACAAAGGAGGAATCAGAAACCATCCTTGAGAGCATGCAGGAAACTCTAGTTTCTTTATGCAACTTCAGTATCATGCATTCTGATGGAACCATTCTTGAAACTAATGAAATTGGTCATATCAAGAAAGCAAGATATCACTTCATACAAGAAGATACAAGACCAGACATTGATGATGAGGAGATAGTGACTGGAAGCATAAAGAGCATCATGCTTCAGATGCTAGCAGGAACAAGCCTGAACACAGCTGTGACCTTCCTAAAAGAGGACAGTCAGGGCAATGTGGAGATTCAGAAAGTAGATGTTCCCACTCACCAACTTCCGTTCACTCAAGATAAAGAGTGCAGGACTGCCAATGTGGTGCAGATCACTGAGGATCTACTCAGTCAAGAGAAGTCCACGAGGAAAGGAGTTTTAATACAAGATGGTACTACAGGATCGAGAGAGATAACAGTTTATGTTCTATTTATCCACCGTGAAGACAGTACAGGGGTGAAGGAATTGGGAAAAACTGAGCATAAATCCCTTCCCTCAAGTCTAAAGATAAATTCAGAGTCTGAAAAGGGTGATCTCAAGACAGATATTAGTTTATCAGAAAGTTCTTTAGTAGTAGATACAAACAAAAGCAATAATGTGCAGCTATGCCAGAGCTGCATTGAGAAAGGAGAGCTTGATAATATAAAACGGCTGCAGGAAACATCATATGTTGATATAGATGTGTCTACTGGGGAATCAGAAAAAACAAATGAGATTATGCTAGGTAATGTTAACAATATCAAAGTCCTTTTTACTAACAATATAGATAATTTAAGCTTCAAAATGCAATCAAAAGAAAACAAGCCCAAAGTGTCACCTACAGAAAGTTTGATAAATAATGAGAATAATACAGAAGAATCAAACCAGGCTGAAATTTGCACTAACACTGGGGGCACCCTGAAAATGAAAAAAATCTTCAAGATCAAGACATCTTGGATGATGGAGCTGTTCTTCAAGCAGAGCTGGTTGATGTAGTGGAAGATGATGAGTTGGTGAATCTGCAAACAGCCATTATGAATCTGCATCAGGCAACAATGGAGGCAAAAGCTCTTCAGCAGAGTGTGCAAGCAAAACTTGATTCCCATACCAACCAAACCCAACAAATCTGTGACCTTGGTTCAGTAAACCATGATTTTACACTTGTGAAAAACAATGATAGTGTAAGTGCGAAAGAAGTGCTCTCACAGTTCTCAGAAACTCAAAAGGAAGACGAAAGTAAGGAGGACGTTATTAGGGGTAGCATACAAGCAGCTCTTGATTCCCTGGGAAAGTCCAACTTTAATGTCTCAAAGGGTGATTTTAGAGCAGCAATGATTTATAGAAACTCTGCTAAAGGATATGCAGGACACAAAAAGACAGTTATTGAGCAGTCAAGTGATAGGACTAAAGAAAATAAGCCATCAACATCTTGTTCTGCACCGCTAGCTGAACAGGAGGCTTTAAAATCACTTGGTGAGGGAACTGACACAACCCTTTGTGAAAGGCAGTTTGAAAACAAACCAGTGACAACTTCTCCCTCGCATGTCTCTTTAGACACACCTGTTAAAAATCGTAAAACTCCTATTGGACCTAAGCCAGCTATCCCACCTAAACCAGATCATTTAAAAATTAAGTTAAACCCTCTTGGTACTGAAACTGATGCATACCGTCTCAACAAATGCCAAGTCCCTGCTACTTCTTCAAAACCACAAACTGAGCAGATTAAAGAACCTTCAACTCCCAAACCAAGCCCAGACCCAGCATCTCATGAAGATGCAATCTGCACAAGTGTACAGCATACTGATGCCAATGAACCTGAACCTAGAGATACATCAATGAGCAACACTGAAAGTCCTGAAAACACAAAGCTAAATGGCGTACATGTTGTTGGAATAACTCCAAAGAGCACCTCAGAAAGCACTGTCAGTGAATCTTCCACAGGATTTCATGGCACTCTTCAAAAATTTGGGGTGAAGCAGAGTGGTTCAGTGGCTCCTGTAAAACCTAAAAGAATCAAAATGGCTAAAGAAAATGTGAAGAACACTACAGACAATGTCAACTCCACCATTTTGGAAACTGAAACAGCACAGGAAATCCGTCCTTCTCCTCATAACAATGACTCCTCAGGTGAGACCTGTAAGATAGATAGCAACAACCGTGAAGAAAGACAGGATAAAAGTGATGATCAACAAGTGAGTGGAGTAGTCAGAAGGAAAAAGAAAAGGAGAGGAGAGACTGAGGATGAACGAAGGCAGAGACTCTCGGTACACATGGATGAAATTATGAAAGGAAATGTGCCGGCTGTCATGGAGATCTTCGACAAGCTCAAAAAGCAAGAGGAACTGAAAAACATACTCTCCAAAGTAGAGGAAATCGAAGAAGACACCAACCAAGTAGATGTGAGCTCGCTTAGAAACATTTTCGAGAGCGTATCGGATTGGATTGTGCCTCAGGAGAAAAAAATCAAGCCGAAAATAGTCATGTCGGAACATTTAGGAGCAAGTGAACCTGAGGTGAAGTCATCCATGGAGGTTGCTTTTGGGGACCTTGAGAAAGCTGGTGCTGACATCATTCGTTTAAAAGACCAAACGCTTGCGAGACTCATGGATATAGAGGAGGC
Source organism: Gobiocypris rarus (assembly GCA_023029165.1). Classification (NCBI taxonomy): domain Eukaryota; kingdom Metazoa; phylum Chordata; class Actinopteri; order Cypriniformes; family Gobionidae; genus Gobiocypris; species Gobiocypris rarus. Next base: position 14,769,690 of record CM040924.1, on the reverse strand, counting down.
CATTAAAAAGGCTCTTTACTCAGTATCGACTCTGAAATCTGACTCTGACATTGTAGGACTCTCTGGTCTCTTCAGGGAGTCAATGGTGGCTGTACAAGGTTCTCCTTCCTCAGGTAATATCAGGAAAATCAGTATTGGGTCAAGCAAATCACCAAAAGCTCAAAACAAGATTGGAAGGGGCGTTTCTGAACAGTCAACAGCACAGAAAAATCCAGAGCTGTTTATTCCCGCAACCAAACAGAGATCAACTTCACCAGCATCTCCTTCATTCATTTCCATTCAGTCTGCAGCGAGGAAGTCTTTGGAGTTGCCATCACCTCAGATCAGTTCCCTGAAAGCAGAACCAAAAGAAGAGGCCAAGCCCCAGTGCTGCTGTAGTGTGCCTTCAGACCGCAGGCAATGTTCTCTCACAAAGGGGGCATCCTCCAGTCCCCCGAATCCACAACGGCAGGTCAGTGTGCTGGAAGTGCAAACAATGCCTGAGGTAGAGAAAGTAATCGGAACAAAAACCATCAGAGAGAACTACGAGAGGACGGACTACTTTGGCAACAAGTTCTACTCCTCGAAAACCTCCACGGTTGTGACAACCCAACCTGAAACAAGGACAACTTCTAGAAAGCTCATAATGAGCAGTCCAGCCACATCTGAAATTGTCACATACCCAAGAATCAACACACCTGTTATTAGAGAGGACCATCCCCCACTGTAAATGTGGGACATTTATTTTCAGTTTAGGTTGTTACATAAATGAAAGATCTAATAATGTAACAGCCAATCTATTTAAATGCAACACATTTTTGTACTGATTGGCTTGGTTATATTTTGTAGGTTACCTCACTATTCCTATGTACCTGTTAGTATTGATTGTTGTTAGTATTTCAGTTTCTGTTTTTTGTGAATTCATGTTTTTTAAAACTGTTATTTCCTTAGTATGTTGCAGTCATGCAGAAAACACCTTCTGGTATTTCTGTGAATACAATATAATTTGAATTTCTGCCATATTTGTCAATAAAAGTAATAGAAGCACGTCATGGCACAATTTTACTAAACAGGTTTTCTCATGTTTAACAATTAGAACTGAACCAACAGTCACACAACAATTCATAACTATTTTGATTTGTTGCAAATTTATTTGAATTGGTATAACTCTACGTTTTCAGACGATTTGCTCTCGTCCCAATGAGGGATAGGTTTAGGGATGGAGCTTCACACATTTTTCATATTGGACATTTTCAAAATGAAATTACACAATAGATTAATTTTTCTAATGAGATTTGCTTGACTGAAACAGTGATCTACAGAAATATTTTCCAAACTGGTAACATTATTTAGTCTTGAACGAACATTTAAAAATGCCTAGCAGATTATATTTCATATCGGTTTCATATACATTACAATATGATTATAAATCAAAATACACTCACCTAAAGGATTATTAGGAACACCTGTTCAATTTCTCATTAATGCAATTATCTAATCAACCAATCACATGGCAGTTTCTTCAATGCATTAAGGGGTGTGGTCCTGGTCAAGACAATCTCCTGAACTCCAAACTGAATGTGAGAATGGGAAAGAAAGGTGATTTAAGCAATTTTGAGCGTGGCATGGTTGTTGGTGCCAGACGGGCCAGTCTGAGTATTTCACAATCTGCTCAGTTACTGGGATTTTCACGCACAACCGTTTCTAGGGTTTACAAAGAATGGTATTAAAAGGGAAAAACATCCAGTATGCGGCAGTCCTGTGGGCGAAAATGCCTTGTTGATCCTAGAGGTCAGAGGAGAATGGGCCGACTGATTCAAGCTGATAGAAGAGCAACTTTGACTGAAATAACCACTCGTTACAACTGAGGTATGCAGCAAAGCATTTGTGAAGCCACAACACGCACAACCTTGAGGCGGATGGGCTACAACAGCAGAAGACCCCACCCGGTACCACTCATCTCAACTACAAATAGGAAAAAGAGGCCACAATTTGGACAAGCTCACCAAAATTGGACAGTTGAAGACTGGAAAAATGTTGCCTGGTCTGATGAGTCTCGATTTCTGTTGAGACATTCAGATGGTAGAGTCAGAATTTGGCGTAAACAGAATGAGAATATGGATCCATCATGCCTTGTTACCACTGTGTGGTGGTGGTGGTGTAATGGTGTGGGAGATGTTTTCTTGGCACACTTTAGGCCCCTTAGTTCCAATTGGGCATCGTTTAAATGCCACGGCCTACCTGAGCATTGTTTCTGACCATGTCCATCCCTTTATGACCATCATGTACCCATCCTCTGATGGCTACTTCCAGCAGGATAATGCACCATGTCACAAAGCTCAAATAATTTCAAATTGGTTTCTTGAACATGACAATGAGTTCACTGTACTAGAATGGCCCCACAGTCACCAGATCTCAACCCAATAGAGCATCTTTGGGATGTGGTGGAAGGGGAGCTTCGTGCCCTGGATGTGCATCCCACAAATCTCCATCAACTGCAAGATGCTATCCTATCAATATGGGCCAACATTTCTAAAGAATGCTTTCAGCACCTTGTTGAATCAATGCCATGTAGAAATAAGGCAGTTCTGAAGGTGAAAGGGGGTCAAACACAGTATTAGTATGGTGTTCCTAATAATCCTTTAGGTGAGTGTAAATCAATGTTTTCAACAACCAACATTTCTATTGAAATCCTTTATATTTTCTTTTTTTAGATCTATTTAACCGTTCAAATGTTCATAAAATAATGATCTGTTAAGTATTCTAATAAGTAATTATGTTTGTTAATGTTACATTTATTTATTTTTAAAAGTGTTTTCAGAATTTAATAATTTTGAATTATTATTTTTTTTTTTACTTAGCATATTAGGATACCATACATTGAATTATTATTATTTTTTTACATACTTAAAAACATTTAATGGGAAAAAAAGCTCAATGAGGGTGCTTATATTTACTATTAAATAAATATTTGTCTGTTTTTTGGAGCATTGCTGTGCCAACTTTTCCTTCCTTTTTATATCTTTAAGGGGAAAAAACTGCAGCTTATGTTTTACTCAAGGACTGCAAACACCATAATTTACATTATTGTTTTTCAAAAGCCCATGCTGCATAAATAACACAAGCAACCTAATAGCTTAAGTGAATTAAAAGCCAACTTCTGACCCCAAGTCGTTTGGTACAGTGGTGTGTTAACCCTTTTCTGTGACTGTAGTTTCAGCCAGCAGCTCAGGAAACATGCTCAGCCTGTCTGAAACCAGTTTACCCAATGGAAAGAATGGCAGCTGATAAACTCATTTTTCACAAAACCTGTTTCTGCTGCAAGCACTGCAAAAAGAAACTGAGGTAAGAATATTTAAGATAATGAACATCACTGAAATATACACATTTAAAACACACTAGATCTACAATTCTACATTAGCAAAAACACTTTGTTACCATAATGCAACTAGACCATAAATCACAGCAAATCATTCATTAGGAAGCGCTGAAGTTGCAGTTCTGCACCAGGCTTTAGACTTTGCCTCTTAAGCTGTTATCCTACTTTGCTGACGTTGCAGCTGTTGCTTAAAACTGTTAATCTACAAATATGCACCATATTAATGTGGTTTTAGATCACAAGCAATGAATATACTAAAATATGTTTTGCTTGGTTTTAGCCTTCAAAGCTATGCGCCGCTCTACGGAGAATTCTACTGTGTTTTCCACTATCAGCAGCTTTTCAGAAGGAAGGGCAACTATGACGAGGGCTTCGGCCGTCAACAGCATAAAGACCGTTGGCTACAGAGGAATGGCATTGACATCATTTAGAGCCACTGAACAAGTATATGGGCCATAACCTTGACACAGCAGATGGTCTTACGTAGGCAAATACGATTTTCTGTTCCTTTGGGGATGTTGCATCATCTCTTTTAAATCAAATAAGGATTTTACATGATTTCACAAAGCAGTTTATATCTATAAATCAGTATCGTTCCTTATATTCTAAAATGTTTATGTTGTTATGTTTGACACTGATGATAGTGTGTTTTATGACATCAGTCAATACAATACAATAGTGGTAATACAAAATAATTTACATACTGGCTGATGTATCAATCATTTTAAAACAAATGTGCCATGTCTGGGATAAAAATTTGTATATAGTTTTTAGATGCTGTTTCACTATGTAAATGATACATAAATGATCAAAATCTGTGTTTATTAATGGATTTCTAGCTTTTCTGTAGCATCAGTCTGAAAAGTACTGAGGAAAAAAACACTCCTGCATGTGTTCAATCTTTAATAAATCAGATTTTTACTGTTTTTCAAAATGAAACGATAAAAAAGTACAAATTCATTTTTTTTCAATAAAGCTTTACAAACATGATACTTGCAACATGAAAAGTAAACACTCCTCTGTTTGTCTTATTTTACTCATCCACACTTATTGAATAAATCATTTAAAACACCCATGAACTACATTTTTAAATAGCAGTATAAATCTCATAATTTTGTGCTCCTGAGGTCCATTTCAAGTCCGTTTTCAAAACTGGCTTTCTTTGATTCCCTGTGAATGAAATATAAAAACAAAATCTATTAATTTTGTATTAACTTCCGTGCATCAAAAGTTAAGTGCTTTTTACGTGATTTACTATTGCAAGAGAGTTTCATGCTTAGATGAGTGAAATGTGACTAATATAAAGAATACTCACATGCTGTCATTCATGGGAACGTCAGTGTGGTCCTGTAGGTCGGTGTTTAGTGTTTCTGGGAGCAGGAAGGTTAGGGCTCCTCCCACAAAAGGAAGAGAGCCGTATATGATCATTGGAATGGCAGGATGATACACGTTCAACAAGCCAATCAGAGGAGCTAGAATACCAGCGACACGCGCACACATGGAGTTCAGTCCCACTCCATTTTGCCTAGACAATTGAGTTTAAGAATGAGAACTCATTTAGAATGTAGAACTGAAAATAGTGAGTGTTCATGCAGGTTTCTCTCTTTTACATACATACATACCTCACAACCGTTGGGTACAGCTCAGCAGTGTACACATAAACTATGGAGAAAGAGGCAGCGAGGGAGAACTTCCCAACCACTGCGATCACAGTCACAATCACGGGATACTCTGGGGAAAAAGAGTTGAAATGAAGAGTATTAACGTGATTAATGAACATTTAAGCAGTTTTTGTCATTTGAATTTCCCAACCCAGTCTCATGAAAACTCATGACAAGAATTTTATGATTTGTTGAAATGGTTACAAATACGGTAGCACTTTATTTTACAGTCCTGTTTCCCATGTGCAAACTATGTACTTATTACAGTAATTACAATAACTGGGTAATAACTAGGTACTAATTCTGAACCTACCCTTAACCTTAACCCAAGTACTTTATATTGCCCAGTATTTTCCCAGTAAGCACACAATAAGTAAATACATGTAAGTACACATACTGTAAAATAAAGTGCTACCACAAATTAATATGAATTCGTACAATCTCATTAATACATTTTTATATGATCTGCTCATAGCCTCCTGGGGCTTAGGTTAAGGTGTGGACTTTCATGGTGATGTTTTGCCTGCAAATTGTACGTTTTCATAAGAATCAGATCATATAATACTTGTACAACTAGTACAAATCAAAAGTATAAACGTGCCCAAGATTTAATGAACATTTAAGCAGTTTTTGTCCTTTTAAAGTTTTTCCAACACAGTCTCATGACAATTCCTAAGAATTTTATGGTTTTGTGAATTAGTTGTGAATTATTGTACATGTACATGTTATTGTACAATTATTGTGAAGTATTATACATGAATTAGTATGATCTCATTCGTGTGTTTTGTTTGAAACATCAAAAACAAAAGAGTAGGAAGTATAATCGCTCACCCCCTGGTATAGCAGGAATAATCAGACAAGCGGTGCCTCCAAGAAGCAGAACAACACTCTGGCAGATCCTCCTTCCAAAGCGCTGAATAAGAGGAAAGCAGGACAGCCGGGCGGGAAGCTCTGCAGCGCCAAAGATGAGTTGAGTCAGGTAAATGTCCAGGCCGAAGTTCCCCACGTTCAAGCTGACGCCGTAGTAAACCAAGCTCGTCACAAACCTACAATAACATAAATAAACATATGATAAGATATTCAGATGGGGTTTTTTAATCATGTTAGTGGTGTTTTTACAAATCAGTCTTTATGCTTAGTGATAATGCTTTATTGTTAACATTTGATGTTGTTGTATTGGACACATTAGTGGCCCTATCATACACCCGTCGCAATGCGCCGACGCATTTAGCCCAAAGCAGGTATCATTTTCACGTCCAGCGCCATTAAATAGCAGATGCACTCGAGCCCATCTGTTCGCCCATGGGCATGCTGGTCTGAAAACGAGGTGTGTTCAGGCACATTCTTGGTGCATTTCTTTTTTTGGGGCAACTAAAAAGACTGCGCCATTGACCAACAAAAACCTGGTCTAAAGTCAACAGCGCAGTATTTTTTATGTTATAAAGGCCGCGTTAGTAATATGTGCCTATAGGCCTTATTCAGAGCATCGCCATGACAGGTATGAAATTGAGGTTGTGAGGGTAAGACTTACCGTGTTTTCAATGGCATCCGCTGTAAAAAGCTGTATAAAGCTCATAAATCACTTAACATTTTCCACAGCTCATGTTATCTGGAGTTTTTTGTCTACTAAATCTTCTTGGAAATATATTTTTGCAGTGTTTCATCAGCAGAACAATCCAAAAACGCATTAAATAACAGTACAACCCACTGAAGAGATGTATGTCTATCCCTCACAGCCTCACTTTCATTCTCGTTAAAAATCAAAGATGGCGCTGCTCTGAATAAGGCCTATAGGCGGGTGGCCTAAGTGCACCTGCGCCACGCTCTTCAGGCCATGCACTCAGATCATTAAAGGTGCATCCCAGTTTGCACACTTTTGCAGTATTCTATGACATTCTATGAAAAAGAACACTTTAAATAGCCAGATGATACACTTAATTAACTGTTAATTAAAAATTCATTCATTCATTAAAAAGTGTGGAATGTTGGACACTTCATGCACTCAAAGATGTTGAATGAGGAAATGCTGTCATAACTCACCACATATAACACAAGATGAGAGCTCTCTTTCTCAGGTAATCCACTCGGAAGAGGTCCAGCATGGAGCCTTTTTGGACTGTGTTCTCTGCTTCCATCTGGAAAAGATCACTGAGATTAAAAATCTCTTTTACAGGAGTGTCCTGGCCAAGATAAGCAGCCCGGATTTGCATATACACATACATTGAAGAACTACTTTCAGTTGTAGGATACTGTGGCCAGGTTTCACAGCCAGGATTACGCCTTAGTTCAATTAGGGCATTTAAGTAGATTTTATAAATGTGCCCTAGAAGAAAAAAAACATTACTGGTCTGGAGACAAAACAATGGCACTGATATATTTTAGGATATGTCAGTGAAAGTTGCTTTGAATTCAGACAGCTCAAACATATTAGGCTTAAGCCTTGTCTGTGAAACCAGGAATGTATGTTTTAGAAGGAAAATGTGAGTGAATAGGGTCTTTTTATCAGCTCTTTTCTTAGACCAGAAAAACCTTGGCTATCCACAAAGAGAAAACAGTCACCTTGTCAAGCAGATCTTCAGGCACCTTCCTGCCATTGATGCGGGCTGCTTTCAAAATCTCTTTCTTGGCTCTTTCTTGCTTGCCCTGAGTCAGAAGCCATCGGGCAGACTCGGGGAGAATCCTGCCAAAAACATTGGAAATTATTAGAACATAAAACAGCTCATCAGAAAGAAAGAAAAAAAAACCCTTAAAATTAAACCTCAAAAAATGTAAACAACTAATTTTAATATAAAAACTATCAAAATAACTTTATTCACTTATTAATTTTTTTTAATATTTGACCAAATTTTTTAAATCTTGTGACCAACATCAGAAAACACATGCAAATGCAAAATCCCTGATGTAGAATAACTCTAACCAGTAATAGACGCAGAAAAGCCCAACTGGCGCTGACAGAACCAGCTGTAAAATCCTCCAGTTTCGGATCCCAAAGGCCACACCAGACAGCAACATAAGGCCAATGGCATAAAAGCAGTGCGACAATATGGTGAAAAGGGCACGCTTGGCTGAACCGCACCACTCAGTACCTAAAACATGTTTGAGATACAATGAAAAAGTCATAAAATATTAATCATCTGCTGAGATCTCAACAGGTTCTATATGCATATAGTGATTTCTGTTGTTACAGGACATTTGTTTGAATTCGGCATGAAACAGAAGTTGCTATTTGTGTTTGGCTAGACGACTGGGTCAGAGCATCTCTATAACTGCAGCTCTTGTGGGGTGATCCCAGTCTGCAGTGGTCAGTATCTATCAAAAGTGATCCAAGGAAGGAACAATGGAGAACCGGCATTAGGGTCATGGGCGGCCAAGGCTCATTGATAGGGAGACCGGGTATGGTTGTAACACTTTTTTCTTCAGCACCTAAAACTACCCTTTTTTTTTAGCTACACGTCTGAAACTTTTAGGCAAAGTACCCACATTGTCTACTACAAATAGCTACAACATAATTTAATGTTCTTTAACCATATCACAGACTTTTTGTTTGTTTGTGCATACATTCATATGGGTGTGTGTGAGCAAATGAACATAAACATAGGTATTCTGTAGAATTATTAAAATCACAAAAATGTTCTTAGTTGTATTTAAGTGGATGGTTGTTTCAAAACACGTTACAACCTGCCTCGACACTGTCACCCACTGTTTAGCTAGCTGTATTAGCATGGTGCTCTGAAATTAGCAGGAGGTTGATACACCATTCTTTACTAGAGAAATTACACTTTGACCTGATATAACTCATACAATATTATCTACAACTGTAGAAGTACTAAACAAAATATTATCTTGTTATTTTCTTTTACTTTCTTACCTCAGAATTAGATTTCCTGCTGTAGCAACACAGACTGGAAAAACCTCCATGTGGGATCGTAAAGGAAGCCAGAGGAAACTGAAACTGTCATATGACTCCTATCTTTTCCGTGATTCGTGGAGTTGGTAGTGTTACAACTCTCCCCGTGTTACAACTATACCCGGTCTCCCCTACAAAGCCTGGACCTCTCTTCAGAGAAGAGAAGATATGTCGTTGCAATGGGGAGGGGACGTTATTTTGATTAAAGATTAAGAGAGAATTAAAAAAAAAAAAAATAGTGATGTGCAAGGATAAATCATTTATAATAAATACTTTAAAGCATACATGTAAATGAGGATTCTGCAATATCTAAATTCAATTTCAGACTTTTTAAAATATTGGCATTAAAAGGAGTCACAGGTGTTACCCAGAACAAAAGTGTTCATAGAGATCCCTGATACTGTAGTGCCGACCACAAAGCGGAGGGCTATGTAGACATAGATGTTGGGGGCAAATGCTACTCCCACCCCAAACAGAAACTGCAGGAACAAGGAAAGCAGCGTGACAAACCGCCGGCCATACCTGTGACGAGAAAACAAGTTAACAGCACAGTTATGAAAGCACTCAAATTACTTTTTTGACACAAGAGTAGCCCCTTTTTACTGATGGGTTTTTAAAACAAAATTAATAATCTGTTTGTTAATTTTTTTGGGGAAAAAACTCCAAAATTATCATTGTGTTTTATATCATTCTTATGTTGATTGTAATCTACACGTACTTGTCTGCCATTGGCCCAAACAATAGGGCTCCAATAAGAAGACCAGCCATGTAGATGGACTGAGATGCCTCATTATAAATCTTATTTTCACACACCAGGTCAAACTATGATAAGATAAAAAAAAGAAAAGAAAACATGATAAAAGACAGTAAACAAATGATGCCAATGAAATATGTTACAGTTTATAATAACTTTACATTTTATGTAATTGGCAAATATTAAAACATAATATAAAAGGGTAGTTTTGAAAGTTAGTGTCTGTAAATACATATAGGTTTAATGTCGTGGCTACAATTTTTGAACATTACAACCATTAATGTCCAGGGAAAAAAAAAACATAGATATTTTTGTGATAAAAATATATGGGGTAATTTGGACCTATCAAGATAAATTTAATAGGAAAAATTGTGAAACGAACACACAAAACTAAACTATTATGTCATTTATGCTGACATTTATGCATTTTTAGCACTTGGCTTTATGCTAACAAAATAAAATAATCTGCCTCAGATAACAGGGAACATTCTCAGAACTTTTGTCAAAAACTTTTGTTTTTCTGAAACCTGGCTGGACGTTTTTATTTATTTATTTTTTAGATTGTTTAGAATTCAAACATTCAAATGTTACATTCCCATAATGTTTGCAAACTTATAAAATAGAATGTATCCTTAACGTTCACATAACCAAAAAACAAAACAAAACAAAAAAAACTTGAAAAAACCTGGATATTTTGAACATTTAGAGAACATTTCCATAATAACATTTCCATAACCTAATATGAACATGAGCGATAAACACTGATGAAATAGACTAGTTCCTTTTTTTTTAAAAGTCTATTGCTGTCAAATGTATTAATCGCATCTAAAATAAAAGTTTGTGTGTGTGTATACAGATAGATATAGATTTACGAGTTAGAAATTGCCTTCAACCATGGCAACAGCAAATCTATCGCTGTCTATATATCGACAAAACAAACACTGCATTATCAAAATTATTAGGCCAATGGGTTTAATCATTACAAATATATCACAAAATTATAACCATATGATATAGACCTACATAGTCAGACAATTACTTTTATAAAGCAAATTAAGAGAGGCTATGCACCGTAAATATATACTATGGATTTAGTACAGTAGCCTACCTCGGTTATAAGAGTGCTGCTGCCTTCTGCATTATAAACCCATCCATCAGTACATGATGTCGTTGAGTTTATTCCATATGCTTCAATGACATCAAGATCAAGATCAACAGGTGAGAACATCTTACAGCTCTCATATTGCCCTTTAGTGTCCACAGGGATGGTGAGGTTCAGCCGCTTCTCCTCAGTCAGGTTGGGAGCCCGCTGTAAGATCCAGCTGCTGTTGCAGTTGTGTGGGAAGCTGATGGCGGTGAAGACCTGACCGAACATGTGGAAAGCTGTGAAGATGTTCGGGAGGCATACCGCCACCAGCAAGCGCTTCTGAAACGCTCCGAACTCGCCGACAGACGACAGGATCTGCGCGAAATCTATCATGATCACTGTGGGCGACCATCAGCGGCGGCTCGAGCTTAAAACGCCACAGAAATTAATTTTTAAACTTGTCACAAGTTCAGCATATCTGCACGCGCGCACTTATCTGTCACGATCAGAGATAGAGAACTGTTCACAGCGAGAAGGAAATTCAGAAGAAATAATCATAATAATATAGTAGCCTATACCTAATACAGGTAGGCTATAGGTTAACAAGCTGATTCCAATGGTTAAAATGTAATGTCCTGAGAGGAGTTCCTGCAGTGTTTGTGTGTGTGTGTGTGTGTGTGTGTGTGGGGGACTTTGGATCATGAGGCAAATGCAGTTAAACACTAAGGTCTTTTTACTAGTTAAGGCGGTCTTAATAGTGTGGTAATGTGTAAACTGTTGTGATATGCTTGTGGGGCCATGCACAATATTTAGACAACATAATGTGTAACAAAGTGCCACACTCTCAAGAGAAAAATATGATTGTGACAAGACCAGGAAAGGCTAGGTTTCCTGGCTATATTTAAAAACATTTTAAAAGGTAAGATTTATTTTTTTAAATATTAATTTTTAAGTCATGAATTTCAAGACGTTTTCCTAGGTTATGACCTGAATAAAGTGTGCCTCAATTAATGTTCTTCAATGTTGTGATTTTTTGTATGTATTCAGGTCTGTGGGAAGCATAATATGCAAATACATTACCATACTGTAAGCAATAAGGAGGCATTTAGGCACCTTTCACGTTAATTCTTTATTGATTTTAAAGCATTTAAAAACATGCCTTAAAATTCCAAACAAGCAAAATAAAAAGAATAAAAGTGAGAATATAAACTAAAGAAAAAAAAATGATATTTTACTTTCAGTTTTTATTGCTAATAAACTGACTGTCTCTGGCCTGTACTACAACACTGTTCTGCATTAAGATAAAGCCAGGAGATTTGTGCGACTTTATAAAATGCATATTACTAAGATTGGATATTATACCATATAATCATGATGACCATCTCTGCTGCATAGCAACCTCGATATTCAAAATTCCTCATTTAAAGCTTATTTAATGCCTCAAATGCAAGTCATTTTATTATTATTTTTCCTATTTATAGTGGAGATTTGTATCTTTGTTGTGATTGCAAAGAGCTGAAAAGACAATACTTGTGCTTTCTCAAAGATTTTTTTCTTATTTCTTTCCTTTTATCTTTTGAAACTTCCCAAAAAACGGGAAATAAAGTAGGGAAAAATAAATAAATAATTTAATAAGTAGTATATATATATATATATATATATATATATATATATATATATATATATATATATATATATATATATATATATATATATATATATATATATATATATATATATATACACACACACACACACACACACTGCCATTCAAAAGTTCAGGATCTGTAAGATTTTAATGAATTTTAATGATTTAAAAAAACAAAATGTAATATTGTGAAATACGATTACAACTTAAAATAATTGTTTTCTATTTGAATATTAAATATTTTAAAATGTAATGTATTCCTGTGATCAAAGCTTAATTTTCAGCTTCATTACTCCAGTCTTCAGTGTCACATGATCCTTCAGAAATCATTCTAAAATCTTGATTTGATACTCAAGAAAGTTGTAGAATTTTTTTATGAATAGAAAGTATAAAAGAAAAGCATTTATCTGAAATAGAATATTTTATAAGATTATAAATGTCTTTCTTTACTGTCACTTTTGATCAATTTAATGCATCCTTGCTTAATAAAAGCATTAATTTCTTTCTTTTTTTAAACTAAAAAAAATAGGTTTCTTGAGCAGCAAATCAGCACATTAGAATGATTTCTGAAGGATCATGTGACACTGAAGACTGGAGTAATGAAGCTGAAAATTCAGCCTTGCCATCACAGGAAAAAATTAACAGAATAAACAGAAACCAGTTATTATAAATTGTAAAAAATATTTCACAATATTACTGTTTTATGTACTTTTAATCAAATAAATGCAGCCTTGGTAAGCAGAAGAGACTTCTTTTAAAAACATAAGAAATCTTATCCCAAACTTTTGAATGGCAGTTTGTTATATGTTGAGATTATATATATATTTATATAAAATTAAAATGTGAAGGGCAAAGAAAAAAAAAATCAGGTGAAACACTGCTTTAAAATAATTAAGATACTTAAGATTATTCCAGGCTGTTCTTGCACACAGGTAGCGATATGTTTAATGAGATTTCTTGAGTGAAGTAAACAACCTCTCACATAAATTCTAAGGACTTCAGAAGTTCAGGACAGACCTTCTGGAAACATCAGGCAAATATAGACCACCTAAGATCCCGCTGCAATTATAGGCACCCTCATAGACAAATAAGACAAACCAACAAAACTCACAATGTGTCTTTTGTAACCGACACCACCTCCCATCACCTTATTTATGGAGAACACAAAGGCCATGAGTGAAGCATCCCATATAAAATCAAACCAAAGGCAAATTACATTATTTTCATGTTCAATCGAGATCAGAAATACATGAATACTTAAGAGTTCAATTCCAGAGCAGAAAAAGCCAAACACTGAATATTTCATCAGGTACCTCACGCTTTTTTCAAAAATCTAAATCGCTTACACAGATACTTATTAAAAAAAATGAGCAGAAGTGACAGTCAAATATTTAAAACCAAAATGCACAAATTAATGTGAAATCTAAAAAGAAAGAAAAAAAGGGAGAGATATGGTTGATGCAAAAATGTGCAGAAACATTAAGGCAATAACTTTTAGAGCAGCGAGGGATAGTAACACTTGCAAATGTGCCCTGTTGCGACAGCGCACACACACACACACACACACACACACACACACACACACACACACACACACACACACACACACACACACACACACACACACACACACACACACACACACACACACACACACACACACACAAATAAAATAAACAAGGGAAAAGCAGCAAAATAAACCAGCTTTTAGGAGTGTTCGTCGAGGCTCAATGACACGGAATAGATCAGCGAATCTGTGTTGCATCTGAAATAAAGGATATTTGTGTTTGTATTGACACTAGCCAGAGTACAATGAAGAAATCCGACTCTCTCTATAACAAATGGAAAAGTTGTTTTTGAGCTGGATTGAGCTAAACCAGATTCTGTAAATGTTCATCAAGCTGCTTTAAATGAACCTAAGTAAAACATGCTAGCTGCTTTTCTTTAAAGGCGTAGAAAATACAAGTAAAAAATGCTTTCGCTACTGCAAACCCATTCACTCATTTCCTCCATTAACACTTTGAGTTCCACTCTCCTCACATATACTCAGTAGTTATTTTAGAGGCATTTTTATATTTCATTTTTTGGGTATCAGTTCAGATTGTGCAAAAATAAAACAAACAAAAAGAGGGGAAAAAGAGAAACATTAAAAGAGCATTAAGGTTATATCTGGTTATGATAATTGCATCCTTATATGGATAAATCGTAAACTTTATTTTAAAGGATTCCTACAATTTCTGATCAATCTCATCTTTTTGCAACTCTGCCGTTTGAAATCCTATGGGCTGCGCAATGGTACTTTTCTCTTTGGCAACAGTGGTTTCTTGAGGGCAATTGAAGGAGGAAAAAAAAAAATCAATGTGTCATTCTGTTGGTAGTGTTGGTTTGTTTTCACATTTGTAGGCAAGTCATGGTCCCGCACAGAGCCAAAGTTTAGCTAATGCTGAGCTGAGCAAATCCCAAGAGTTTGACATCGTCGGGAATCTCAGAGCCTTCAACGCCAGAGGCCTGAAAAACACCACGCATGACGTGTTACTGCAATACACCTGAGGATGTAAGGCCTGTTCACACCAAACCAACTATAACGTGGACGTTCACACCATTGGGCGATATCATCTGGTTATTCTAAGCATGCTCAAGCTCTTAAAAGCAGGATGGATTCTGATTGGCTGTCAAGGTTTTTATTGTTCATCAGCTGGAAAAAATTAATCTGAAAGTGATTCCAACAATATAGTTTCTCTGTGTCATTATAGTTAAAGTGGTGTGGACTCTTTATTGTTTATTCTGTAGAACGATTTTTACAACTATGGGGTCTATCATACACCCGGAACAATGCAACAAGTGTTTTTGCTAGTTTCAGCCCGACGCAGTTATCATTTTCAAGTCCTGCGCCACATTGTTTAAATAGTAAATGCACTCGCGCACATCTGTTCACTCATGGGCGTGCTGGTCTGAAAACGAGGTGTGTTCAGGCGCATTGTTGGCACACTGCTATTTTGAACAAACTGAAACCGGTCTAAAGTCAAAAGACAATGGTGCAATATTTTGTTGTTATTTAAAGAGCGCGTTAGTAAGATGCATCTATAGGCGGGTCTACAGTACACTCTGCTTATTGCACACACAAGGACAAACATTTTTAAGCATTAAAAATAAAAGGATTCCTATCTGGAGAAGCGCTCAGTCTTTCCGCTCGCAAATTCCACCATGTAAATAGCGAATCCGCCATGGTGCGAACACAAGTGGCTTTTAAAGGGAATGGGAGACTCTGATTGGTTTATTGCACGTTATGCCCAAAACACACCCATGACTCATTTTAAGAGAGTAGGGAGAACCCTTTTAGACCATGCGTCTGGCGTGCCGACCATTTTTCCAGTCGTTAAACTAGAACACTTGCGCCGTGCGCTTTAGACCATGTGGTCAGAACGTTAAAATAGGGCCCTATATCTTTATCGTTATTGTCCTTGATGTGAACGGGCCTTTACACACAGTGTGTTTAACTAAACAGTCACTCACCAGTTTAAATGTGACATTTTTATTGGAATGAGGCTCTTCAACTATCTTCTGCAAATTAGCAGCCACTGAAAAAACACAAAACAGAAGTTTAGGACTAAAACCATGAAATTATTTGAAATTGCTATTTATTTTCTTCACATATTGCACTGCACGGTAACATCAAAAATGTTCTGGAGTAATGGCTTATGAAAATTCAGCTTTGCATCAATGAAATAAATTATATTTTAAAGTATATTAAAATAGGAAACCATTATTTTAAATTGTGATAATATTTCACAATATAACTGTTTTGTTATGTATTTGCTATTTTGTTATGTATATTATACAATATGTATGTATAATTAATATAATTAATAATGTAATTAATCATGTATATTATACAATAAATGCAAAATAAAAACCGTAATGTTTCCAAACAAATATACATATATATACATTTTTTTTTTCAGGATTCTTTGATGAATTGAAGGTTTAAAAGAACAGCGCTAGTTCAAAAATGAAATCTTTTGTAACATTATAAATGTCTTCACTTTTGATCAATTGAATGCATTCTTGCTCAATAAAATTATTAATGAAAAACCTTACCTATAACTAAATCTCGCCCATCTACCAAGCCAGCCGATACCAGTTCCTGAGAAACCCCATCTGCTGTGTCTACAGAACAGAGAAAATGTACATGAGAAAATGTCACACAGACCAACAAACTTTGAGTATGGCAAATTACAACCTCTTGGATATTTGAACTGACATGGTTGTAGATCTTCCAGAATGAGGCTGACAACTTAATAGCTGATCAGCTGCACAAATCATGCTAACATACTGTAGTCAGTACAGACAGCAGAATGAAGACGTGTTCGGGCAGAAGAACATTCTCACGCACCACAGCAGGTCAGCCCTACGTGCATGTCACTAAATGTTTTATTTGGGGAAAATTCACAACATGGCACTGACAAAACACAGATGCAGCAGGCTCTTTGACATCTGATGGGGTAAAAAGTTTGCTCTTCTCAGCTGGAGGGCAAAAAACCCAGATAAACAGGAACTGATTCTAAAAGGGGGGTAAAATGATTTTTAAAAGAAAAACATTGGACAAACTGCCCAAGTGTGTCGTAAATCATATTGATTTAGATATTCACCTGTAAACCATAATATTCAGTGTTTTTTCTAAAGAGTTGTGATCAGAGAGTTTGGGAATACATCTGCATTAAAGGGGTACTCCATCTAAAAATACAAATTTTGTGTCAAGTTCATTTTATGGACTCAGAGATGGACTATTTTTTTCTAAAAATCTTCATTTATGGTTATATGAAGAAATAACTGTATATAATGTACATCTGGGTGAAGAAATTTCATTTTAGGGTGGAATATCCCTTTAAGAGTGTATTGTTTGGATATATTCAAGTGCAAATATTGCTCGATTTACTGTTGCAAGACCATTAGCCACGTGTCTTTATGCTCTTACCTCTGCCAGGCATGAACTCAAATCGTATGTCATTCAGTTCCTTTTTCAAGTTTCTGTAGGACAGGAGGAGAAATATAATAATCTACTGCTCCTGTCTACACTTTTAATAATAAAGCTTCTTTATTGGCATTTACGGTTCCATGAAGAACTTTTTTAACCTTAAAAGAGTAGTTCACTTTAAAATGAAAATTCCCCCATGATTTACTCACCATTAGAGGTGTCTATGACTTTTCTTCTTTCTGATGAACACAATCAGAGTTTTATTAATAACAAATATCCTAACGCTTACAAGCTTTATAATGGCAGTGACGGGGTCCATTGAGTTTGAAGCTCAAAAAAAGCACATCCATCATAAATGTACTCCACACAGCTCCGAAAGGCCTTCTGAAGCAAATCAATTGGGTTTTGTAAGAAAAATATCCATATTTAAACTTTTCCGGAGCCGTGTGGAGTACGTTTCTGATGGATGGAGGCATTTTTGAGCTTCGAACTCAATGGACCCCGTCAAAGCCATTATAAAGCTTGGAAGTGTCAGGGTATTTATTAATATAACTCTAACTGTATTCATCAGAAATAAGAAAGTCATATACACCTAGGATGGCATGAGGGTGAGTAAATCATGGGGTCGTTTTCATTTTAAAGTGAACTACTCCTTTAATAGAACCTTTCCGTCAAAAGGTTATTTATATTGAAAAAAAAGTCTTCACACTGAGAAAAAAACCCTTTAAATACTGTTGACCGAAAGGTTCTTTAGGGAACCAAAAATGGTTCCCCATCTGAGCTTTTATTTTTAGGAGTGTACACTGGATCAACATTAATAACAGCAAACACAACTTACCTTAACCTTAATACTAAACTGATGGGGGACTGGGAGGCGTCACCTCCAGGAACTGGGGCCTACAGATGGTGAAGAGGAGCAACAGTTTCTCTCACTGTAAGATGTAACTGCATTTTGAGATGCTTGAAACAACAGCTACCTGCGCAGGCTGTGGCTGTGATGGGGTTGTAGTGTGTTGAGTGTTGGCCGGGCCCTGGCCAGCAGCTTGAGGTATTTCAGGCTGGAGGTGACTGCTGAAAGGCTGGAATATCTGCAAATACATGCATTGACCCACACAAACATTTAGTAATTATGTAATAAATATATATATTAAGATGTTGAATTACTTTTTACTCAAGTGCATTGTAGGATACAGTAGTATGCAGAGTGCCATACTTATTTTGCCAAATGATACAGATCATTTAAATATTTCATGCATACAGAAAAAAGGCATTATGTGAGAATTTTGCGTATTACATACAGCAGGGATCCTAAGAATGGTGCATTAGAATGGTAGTTATAGTCTACATACCTCGGCATTCTGGAGTCCTTCTTTTACTCTTGGAGACTGTGTGAGAGAGATAGAACGGGCAAAACTTAAAGGTCAAAGTCTCTTGTAATAATATATAATTGTTTGAGTAACTGTAAGTCAGCGTTGGATTTAAACACACTGTAGTAAGGAATGAAGCAGGGAGTTAAGGCCCTTCATGAATATTTCATTTTAAGTACACATTTCATAGCTTATATATTTCCTTCAAGAATTCAAGGACTAATGGGATTGTTTTGAGATATGCAACCAAATTACAGGTTATATCCACAAAATCTGCTCAGGACATATTCTATTCAACAGTATGCACTACATCCAAACTTTTCCCAAAAAAACTTAACCAAAAAACAAACAAAGAAACACTTAAGCACTTCCACCTAAACTGAGTTGTGTTCAGACTTACACTACCGTTTAAACGTTTAGGTCCGTTTTTATTTATTCATTTATTTTAAATAAATGAATACATTTATTCAGCAATGATGCATTAAATTAATCAGACAACTATAAGGTTACAAAAGATTTTTGAAGGATCATGTAATGGCTGCTTTAAATTCAGCTTTGTAATGAAAGGAATACATTTACATTAAATTTAAAAAACAACAACACAAAAACAGCTATTTTAAATTGTATTTATTTATTTTTTGACCAAATCAATGCAGCCTCGGTGAACATAAGTGACTTATTTAAAAAATAAAAATAAATAAATAAATCGTACAAACCCCAAACTTTTGAACGGTAATGTACATAATGATATGACATGACATCTAAGGTATTTGGTCATAAAACCAGTGACCAAACTGGAATCCAAAGATCATTTAGTGACCAGAAGTGGCCATATTGCATGTTAGTGCCTCAAACAGCAGAAATCTCATTACGAGGCTGTTAAACAGAATTTGGTTGGTTAACAGAGGTAATTGATTTGGTCAGTATTTCAAATTAAAACAATACAAATGGCGACCAGGAAGCACACGTCATCACTATTAAGTCAGTCTCTCTGTTTTTTTCTAGCAAGAATTTACACAGTTTTTGCCTCACCTTAGTTTAGTCATTGAAATTAGAGTGAGTGGTCATGCTTAAAGGGTTATTTCACTCAAAAATGAAAATCCTGTCATAAATCACTCACCCTCATGTCGTTCCAAACCCGTAAGACCTTTGTTTATCTTCAGAACACAAATGAAGATATTTTTGTTGAAATCCAGAGAGCTTTCTGACCCCTCCATAGACAGCAATTTAGTTAACACTTTCAAGGCCCAGAAGGTAGTAAAACATTTTAAACATCGTCCATTTGACTCTAGTGATTCAACATTCACTTTCTGAAGCAATGAGAATACTTATTCTGCACAAAAAACAAACCAAAATAACTTTATTCAACAATTTCTTCTAGCCTGTGTCAGACTCTTCCGCTGTTGCCGCAGTGTAAACAGAGCCAGCACTTCCAGAACGCCAGCTTACCACTGGTCGACGGCGTTCATGTGAGCACCACCACGCATGCGAACTAAGAAGCGCTGCACTGTTTACACTGCATCAATAACGTAGGAGTCTGACACAGGCTAGAAGAAATGGTTGAATAAAGTCATTATTTTTGTTTGTTTTTTGCACACAAAAAGTATAATAGTCTCTTCATAAAATTAAGGTTGAACCGCTGGAGTCACATGGACTGTTTTATCGATGTCTTTCCTAACATTCTGGTCCTTGTAAGTGTTAATTAAATCGCTGTGTATGGAGGGGTCAGAGAGCTCTCGGATCTTCATTTGTGTTCCGAAGGTGAACGAAGGTCTAACAGGTTTGGAACAACATGAGGGTGAGTGATTAACGACAGAATTTTTGGGTGAACTGACCCTTTAAGTAGCCGTGTAAGTAGATATTTCAGTAGGTGATCTCAAAAGGCACATATAAGCTTTGAGCAGGGGATGCGGAACAAAAGTTATCACATTAAGCGATCTATATGCTTTTATACTGTACATGATTACTTCTTGCATAGATATGCAGAGAATCAGATTATCACAGACAGGTAAAGGTGCAACGGTCACCCTTAAATAACCTGAACTCTAATATCTTTATTGTTTTAGTCTTTGAAGCTGATAACAAGAATATTAGCAGATATATTATGCTCTGTGAACAAATTCACTTCCTCTTTAACTAGCACTTCCAATTCCTACACGTCGCAATGCTGTGTCTGACTGAGTGTGCTTCCTTGTTAAGGTGAGCCATCTGTATTAGTGGGAAAACTGAACAACCCTGGGTGGGGGCAGCTCAAGAGGCTGAGAGAAACGGACTTGTCGCCGTGTCGACTTCGACTGCTGCTCCTTTAGCGGCAAACAAAAAACACAGAGCCCAGGGATGAGAGGTGCCAAAACAGACAAACAAACACACACAAACGAGTGAAAACATCCAGTGCTGAACCAGTGCTAAAACTGAGTCTGAGTGAATGTGTGTGTGTGTGTGAGAGTGTTACCCGTAAGGCAGCAACAGCAGCTTTACCCTCCTCGCTCTCCTCATCCAGTTCGTCATCGCTCCATTCCCACTCTCCATCTTCCGTTTTATGGAGTCTCCCACTGGAGCCAGGAACTCGCCGTACCTACACACATACATAAACATGCACATACACATATGTTTATACATACATACATATATAAGAGTAAAATATGTTTAGTTTTAAAAAATCTAGTTAAATTTAAAATATAATTAATAAATATATTTATTATTATTATTACTTTTTTAAATCTCTTTATTTGTCATGGAAAACAAAAAGATTTTATCAAAATCAATACATTTAATTAGCTTACATTTGAAATATCTTTTTTAAGGGAAAAAAATGGTGCTGTAAATATATATATATATATATATATATATATATATATATATATATATATATATATATATATATATATATATATATATATATATATATATATATATATATAAATTGGCTAAATAATTCTAATATATAACTATGAGTAGTATATAATAATAATAATAATATATAGGTTATAATACATTGTAAAACTGAAAACATTATAAAACAAATAATATATAAAACATGTTTCTCACCCTTCTCGCTCTCTCTGTAATTGTAGGTGCTCTATGTAATAATTTCTCCTGCAGGAATTCGTTATTCTGCCAAACAAAATGGAACAGCGTGATAAATATTTTGCTAACTTATGCAAATAACCACCAATTAACATTGAATTACAAAATGGCCTGATCAAATTCAACTCCTGCCCCCTATTGGTCTTGTGCGGTAACATCTGAGCACTCAATGCTGGAAGGAGGGAGGTCTGGCTTGATTCGAATAGTAGGAAGGGAACTCCGTTTGGCAGAGAGTTTATCAGCCAGTCCCTGCTTTTGTTTAGACACCGACATGACGACCCAGTAATGAGAGGAATGCTGGACTGAACTCAATAATGACTCATTTACATGGGGGAACTCACACACGGGCACGTGCGCACACACACATGGGCACGAGCACACACACGGGCACGAGCACACACACACACGGGCACGAGCACACACGGCACGGGCACGAGCACACACACACACACACACACACACACACACACACACACACACACACACACACACACACACACACACACACACACACACACACACACACACACACAGACACACACACAGACACACAGACACACACACACACACACACACACACAGATCTAAATGGGGACATTGCATAGTCTTCTGTTGTATTTATATGCAGCTAGTTATAAATGCTATAACCTAACCAAAAACAAAAAACGTTCTGCATTTTTACGATTAAAATGAATTAAAAATTTTATTTACTTTATTTGTATGCCATTTTTACAAATGAGGATGTCTTCATGAGGAAGTGTTTTGTCGGGTCTGTATAGTTGATATTTGTTTTGTGAAATACACATGTATAGACTTTACATAGAGCCCGTGGATCATTACACACTTTACACCACATCAAAGATATGAAAAGATAAAAAGTATAGTTTAATGTGGTGTGAAAGCTATCATATGTATTCAGAAGTCATAAGAAATAATTGATGGTGCTTTTTTGTTGTTTGGAGCTGTGGTCACAATGAATTGAGGATGTATGAAAAACATCCTCTTCTGTGTTCCACGAAGGAAAGTATACTCTGACAACTATCCCTTTAAGAAGAATGTTATACAAAAAAAACATGGAACAATAATAAAACAAACCAAAAACAATCTCCTGATTGTAAGATTCTTACCTTGGCTTTCTGGAAGAATTTATGTTTTAAGAGTTCTGATGATGTTGGCCTGAAAAGCAAACACTATTGAAATATATTTGTTGTAACTTAAAGTCTTATCAGGGAATATCAGCATTAACAGTCACCATGTCAAGATCACATTGACCAGCTGAATATTACTGTTCAAATGTTTGGGGTCAGTAAGTTTTTCTTTTTTTTTGAATGAATGAATGAATGAAAGAAAGAAATTAACTTTTATTCAGCAAGGATGCATTCAATTGTCCTAAAGTGACAGTAAAGACATTTATAATGATTTATAAAGATTTCTTTTACAAACAAATTATGTTGTTTAAACTTTAACCCAAAAAAAAGCATCAAATCATCATATTAGAATGATTTCTGAAGGATCATGTGACACTGAAGACTATACTAAAAGCCCCTGAAAATTCAGCTTCACATGAATAAATTACATTTTAAAATATATACAGTATACACTAACCTAAAGGATTATTAGGAACACCATACTAATACTGTGTTTGACCCCCTTTCGCCTTCAGAACTGCCTTAATTCTACATGGCATTGATTCAACAAGGTGCTGAAAGCATTCTTTAGAAATGTCGGCCCATATTGATAGGATAGCATCTTGTAGTTGATGGAGATTTGTGGGATGCACATCCAGGGCACGAAGCTCCCCTTCCACCACATCCCAAAGATGCTCTATTGGGTTGAGATCTGGTGACTGTGGGGCCATTTTAGTACAGTGAACTCATTGTCATGTTCAAGAAACCAATTTGAAATTATTTGAGCTTTGTGACATGGTGCATTATCCTGCTGGAAGTAGCCATCAGAGGATGGGTACATGGTGGTCATAAAGGGATGGACATGGTCAGAAACAATGCTCAGGTAGGCCGTGGCATTTAAACGATGCCCAATTGGCACTAAGGGGCCTAAAGTGTGCCAAGAAAACATCTCCCACACCATTACACCACCACTAGAGCTGCAACTAACGATTATTTTTTCTGTTGACTAATCTAACGATTATTTTTTCGATTAGTCGACTAATCTAACGATTATTATTATTATTTTTTTCAATCTGGTGTTCTTTTTTTGATTAGCTAATGAATCCTTTGGATAACTATACAAAAAAGATAAGTACTACTTCTAATATAATATTTCAACTTTTATTAAATTTTTACCAAAAAGTACTGCAAGTTAGTTTTTACAGTATACAAAAATAAAGTGCCATAAAGTATCTTTTACAATCATGTTGAGTATGCTATCGGTAAGTGTAACTGCCAGCTGGGGCCATAACGCAAAATGAATGTATGACGACGCGACGCGTCGACGCATTTCACGCACATTTTGAAAGAATTCTTCTTCTAAGCTTTGCCTCTTCCTGAGAAAAAACAAACACAATAATTGCAGCACCAATGCAACTACCACTTTGACACTTCAAATAGTTTATCCTAAATTGTAAAACTAATACAAATTAATTGAGTGGTTTAGTCCACATTTTCTGAAGAGACACAATCACTTTATATGATGAACAGATTTAATTTAGGCTTTTATTCACATATAAACATTCATCAACGCACACATCAGTTGTGGAAAATGGAAGCTTAAGCATGTTCACTGGATGTCACACGCACGCGTAAGCAGAGGTGTAAGCAGCGCATATTTTTACCAACGCTCATGTTAACAGATGAGTGCATTCACACCGGCAGCAGAGGCAGCGGCGCGTAGCAGGAGCAGAGCAGAAGCGTCAGTGCCGCGATCGTTTCGGCGCCGGGTCTATTTTTGACGTGCGCTGCTCACGCTGAATTAAAGCCACAGTGCATTGTTCTGATCAAAACTGACCTGATTAACATGCAAAATAACTAATTTCACCTTGAAATCATGTAGTGAAGTGTTCTGTGTGTTTCACAAACACCATATGACATCCGCGCTGTGATTTAAAAAAATAAAAATACTGGAAAACACACTGCCAGTTTTGCTCAAACTTCAAATGCCTGTTTAAATGATTAAAACTAGAGGCTTATATTAACATTAAGAGTACTTTTATCACGTAAACTACCTTTATACAGCATGTTATGTGTGTTTGGGAAAGAGGAGAACACAGTCGCATTTGCAGAAGATATACGCTGCCCATCATTAATCAAAGCACGAGACAGACAGGGGTCGGAGAACACCGGGAAAGTGACTTGACGATATTCGTCTGTATTTGCAATATACGAGCCGCGTTCAGCTGCGCGAGACAAACGCAGCCAGTGTGAATGTACAACTGACGCGCGCGGCTCCCCCTCTCCATACGCACCGCTTCTGCCCTGCCAACACACTGCTAGCGTGTGCGGTGTGAAGCCGGTGTGAGGAGCTCGTGCATCGCAGTGCTGCCGTGGTAACGTAACGCCATTTCGGCTTTGCAAAGGGAACAAAGGACCATTTTGGTTGGCCTCTGTTTAAAGTATCCCCATACTTTTGATAATCGTGGTCTAGGTTTTTGTGATAGAATGGAACTTTCTCCATTCCCAGGAGCAGAAGCCGCCATTACGCGAGATGAATGTATGATGCGACGTCGGCGCATTTCACGCATGCGCCGGCGTATTTCCGTAGTCGACGTCGTCGATGACGTCGACGCGTCGTTGCAGCACTAACCACCACCATCTTCTATCAGCTTGAATCAGTCGGCCCATTCTCCTCTGACCTCTAGCATCAACAAGGCATTTTCGCCCACAGGACTGCCGCATACTGGATGTTTTTCCCTTTTCACACCATTCTTTGTAAACCCTAGAAATGGTTGTGCGTGAAAATCCCAGTAACTGAGCAGATTGTGAAATACTCAGACTGGCCCGTCTGGCACCAACAACCATGCCACGCTCAAAATTGCTTAAATCACCTTTCTTTCCCATTCCCATTCCTTTAGGTGAGTGTATATAGATTATATTTAAAGATTATATTTACAGTATTACTGTTTTAATGTATTTCTGATTAAATAAATGCAGAATTACTCAGCATAAGAAAAGAAAAAAAAAATCTTACTGAGCCCAAACTTTTGAATGGTTGTGTATTTTTATCACACAACCGCACAAGAACATTGCGGCTCTGCTCAGCACCTTTTCTCTGGCTCCTTCTGCAAACACAACGAGATCATCTTCCTCAAGGACTTCCCGTATTTCTTCACCATCTCTTTGTCCGTGATTCCAGTCTCAAGGCAAGGCGGATCATTCTGCAGGGTCAACATCAACACCTGCAAACACACACAGAGCTCTTTGAAACATCCAACATGCTATAAAACATCATGTTTCTCATTAGAGTGATGCATGACTGTCTTAATACAGCCGTACGAGTCATTAGAGCTTGTATGGGACTGTTCTATCCTCACCTTCATAGGAGGGTATTTGTGGTAAGGAGCGGAGCCTGTGGCCAGCTCGATGGCTGTGATCCCAAAACTCCAGATGTCTGCTTTGAAGTCGTAACCTTTCACCTGCTCACAAGCAGTCACAGATTTGTTTAACACGAGAGATTCATCCATATGCCAGCAGTTACTGGCAATTTTACACCACATTGAAGTCTTTAGACTTCAAGACAAAATAAGAGCTTTAATTGTCCATGTAATTCAGTCCATATACAGTGAGGTCCAACAGTCTACTTTCGACTTTATTATAATTTAATCTTCCATGAGATCTCATCCCACTGTATCTTGACCACTGGAGTCAGAATTTGCCTGTCATTCGTTTTATGACGTTGAATAAGCAAGTAAAGAAGAAAGCGGTTGTAGGGTGGAAGTGCTTACCTGCTCCATCACCTCTGGAGCCATCCAACATGGCGTTCCCACAAACGTCTTCCGCACTTTATTTCGAGTAATGTCACCACCAGTGGCTAAGAAGGCACTTACTCCAAAATCTAAAGACATAAAAGAAATCACTTATTAAAATGTAAAATAAATAATAAATAAATATATTATCCAACAAGTAAGTGTTCTTTCTAATAAGTGAGTACTCTTACAGTCTAAATAGTAAGTTTAAAATAATAAGAAAAAAGTATTCAGATGTATAAACTATCTATTCAAAAGTGTTTTACTTTGAAAGAAGTTAATACTTTTATTTAGAAGGGATGCATGAAATTGATCAAAGTCATTGTACTGTCAAAAATTGTACTGTCACCTTCGATCAATTTAATGCAAGATTTCTATTTCAAATAAATTCAAAGAATTCTTTAAAAACGTATCACGGTTTCCACAATAATATTTAGCAGGTAAAGTTATTATTTCAACATTGATAATGATAAGAAATGTTTCTTGAGAAGTAAATCATCATGTTAGAATGATTTCTGAAGGATCATGTGACACTGAAGACTGGAGTAATGATTATGAATATTCAGCTTTGCCATCACAGGAATATTTCACGTTTTAAAATATAGTTAATTTAAATTGTAACAATATTTCACAATATTGTTTTTTTATTATCTGGACTATAATGGGCAAATTCACTAGCAAGCAGTAGTGAATTGTGACACTGCAGTTAAACGGAAAGTTGTTACCTGCGATTTGCACTGACCCGTCCTCCCCCAGCAGGATGTTTCCAGCTTTAAGATCCCTGCACACAAACACAGGCTCAGACTTTAGACACACAAAGAGCTGTGCAAGAATGGATGGGACAACAGTTTCATGAAACAGTATAAGGATAAAGACCTACTAAAGGGGGATTCGACCAGTACAAACAATATGTGTGTATGAAGTTTCTGTGAGTGGCTGGGATTAAAGCTACAGAGCAGCATCCAGAAATCTGTTGTCATGGTGACAAACTCCTGTTTATTTAGACACAAACAAGTTCAACACTATATCTGTCCCTCTGCCCTGGGTTCAACACTCAGCTGAAAGCCAGCAGACATGTGCTCTCCTCCATAACTGATGATCAAGTCACGTGTGTGTGTGTGTGTGTGTGTGTGTGTGCTTGAGTAACACAGAGTTTGTACTCCAATCTGCACTTTTTGCTTCACTGTGTGTTTTCTACAGGTTATTCATTTTGATGTATTACTTGCATTATTTATTACATTAATTATTAATTACAATTAGTGTTGTCAAATTGATTAATAACATATTTTTTACACACACACACACACACACACACACACACACACACACACACACACACACACACACACACACACACACACACACACACACACACACACACACACACACACACACACACACACACACACACACACACACACACACACACGTTGTGTTTCCATGTTTTATGGGGACATTCCATAGGCGTAATGCATTTTATACCGTACAAACCGTATTTTCTATCCCCCTACACTGCCCCTGCCCCTAAACCTACCCATCACAGGAGACATGCTGCATTTTTACATTTTCAAATAACATCACTTAGTGTGATTTATGACCTGTTTTCCTCATGGGGACCAAAAAATGTCCCCACAAGGACAAGGATTTTGGATATTGCCATCTTTGTGGGGACATTTTGTCCCCATACCGTAGGGATTACCAGTTCACACACACACACACACACACACACACACACACACACACACACACACACACACACATATTTACAGACTGACATCACACTACGTCCTGTGTGATGAGCCTGTAATCTTATTATTTTCATTTCTTGCATTATATTTTACTGTCCAGTTGGGGGCAGCAGAGATATGATTTTAAGTAAAGCTGATGGCATAAAATAAATTAACTTTTGAACAAAATAAGACTTTGTTTCTGTTATCATAACAGTCACATTCTCTTGCCATGACGATATCCAATTATGAGCTTCAGGGGTGCAAAACCATAATTCCAACCTTTCTACAGTATGAAAACAGACAGACAGACAGACAGACAGACACACACACACACACACACACACACACGTTGGGTTTTCATGTTTTATGGGGACATTCCATAGGCGTAATGCATTTTATACTGTACAAACCGTATTTTCTATCCCCCTACACTGCCCCTGCCCCTAAACCTACCCATCACAGGACACATGCTGCATTTTTACTTTTTCAAAAAACATCACTTAGTGTGATTTATGACCTGTTTTCCTCATGGGGACCAAAAAATATCCCCACAAAGACAAGGATTTTGGATATTGCCATCTTTGTGGGGACATTTTGTAGGAATTACCAGTCCACACACACAGAGAGAGAGAGAGAGAGAGAGAGAGAGAGAGAGAGAGAGAGAGAGAGAGAGAGAGAGGCCCCAATCGTTCACTCCAGCTGGGCAAATCAAAACATACTAACACATGTCCACTCCAAACTCAAGCACATTTGGAGGTGTTCTTGAAAAGATGTTTGGAGATTAGAGGTTGGTAACACTCCTGCTGTCTGTGAGCACAGCTGATAATCGCTTGCATATTTCTCAGATAGGGCACTGAGAAGAGAGAACATGTCTTATTTGGCAAACGAGATATAAATATTGAAGAACAAGATGCAGTGAACAGGATATGTGTGTGAACGGTACAGAACACTGTATTTACACATGTGCATATGGTTTTCTTCAATTACAGGCACATTTATGCACCAGGGGCTGAAGCTTGTGATACAAAGGGTAATAAAAAAAACTGCTATTATTATTCATATTTTCACTTTTAACTGCAAGTTTAGAATATCATATATTTTTACAATTATATAAAATATAGCTTTAACTTTTTAAATGCCTTATACTATTTATTCTGTATGTATTTTAAAAGATCTAATGTTTTATATCAATTATTAGAACTAAAATTTCTCAAACGCTTTCAAGTTCCAGTACTAATCTATTCTAGACAATGTTTAAAACTTTGTACTGCAAGCACTTGTGTTGTGTTATTGCCTCAAGATCAATCCCTTTGTTGTATTTACAATTTTAAGTCACTTTGGATAAAAGTGTCTGCTAAGTATATAAGTGTAAGATATTAATTTTATTTATTATACCACCACTAACGCAAACAAGTCTTCCACTTTTTTCTAAAACTATTTAAAAATGTTATTTAAATTTGGATCGACTGTGACTATATATATATATATATATAGTATATATATATTCCTTTTTTTTTTTACGTAAAAATATTACTTGAAAATGATCAAAAGTGCCCGTTCATATTTTATCTTAAAACTTGAAAGCTTGATGGACAAGGAAGAGTTGGAAGATTATTAGGGGAATGATAATCATACTACAGGCGTCAAAGTTCAGAAATTTAAAAACTTCCCAGAATGCAACTGCAACACCATATAAAACCCAGATGGTACAAGGCAATCCAAAGAATGTCTGAACAAAAGCGGAATGGTTTCCTGAGATCTAAGAGATACAGATCTCTTACGGCCTGAGCAATGATGTCACCCCTCAGTGGGAGCCATGACAACGTGTTCTGGGTTCTCCAGCTGACAATTATAACAAAGAGAGCCTCAGTGCGAGGACAGACCCAAAGAGTCCATTTGAGTCCAATCACACCAGAGCAGAGAGAAGCTCAAAAGCTTTACATTGACAAACAGATTGTTCTTAAACTGTGGCGAGGGTGAAAGACGGTACGAGAAGCAATGATTTTGAGAGTAGATGGGCGAGGTGATTTTTACAACCATCTGCTGGACTTCACAGGGCAGTGAGGATGATGAAGAATTTTGCTTCTTCACTCCATTTTGACAGCTGACTTCATGCCAGCCTTAAGCCACAGTGTCTAATTGCATCCTCCAGGGATGTTGAGGGTACCGTGACTCCCTCCTTGTGGCACACGGGCATGCAAACATAGATGTGGCCTCAAACCCTCTTCACCTTTCACTCATATGATTCAGATTACAATTTACAGATTACAGACACATGCTTGAGCTTTTGTGGCTTTTAGTTCATGTTTATTAGCTTTATGTGATAATGCACTCCTAGAAGGTAGATAAAATGCACTTTTAGCTGACATACACTATTACAATTTTGTTTATTTTTTGCAATAATTTCATGCTAATTTAATTATAATGTGTCTGTATGTATGTTTGTATATATGTATATGTATATATATATATATATATATATATATGTGTGTGTGTGTGTGTGTGTGTGTGTGTGTGTGTGTGTGTGTGTGTATTAATGCAATAATCCAAAATAAAAGTTTGTGTACATAATATATGTGTGTACTGTGTATACTTATTATGTGTATTTACGAAATATTTGCATATACTGTATTTTTTATTTAACACATTTTTTTATATTTTTTTGTATTCATTATTTAAATATAAATATACTTTACATACACTATATTGCTAAAAGTATTGGGACACCCCTCCAAATCACTGAATTCAGGTGTTCCAATCATTTCCATGGCCACAGGTGTATAAATTCAAGCACCTAGGCATGCAGACGCTTCTACAAACATTTGTGAAAGAATGGATCACTCTCAGGAGCTCAGTGAATTAAATTGTGTCCATTCATTAAATTTTCTCACAACTAAATATTCTACAGTCAACTGTTAGTGGTAATATAACAGTGGAAAAATCACAGAGCGGGGTCAGTGCAGGCTGAGGCAGACAGTGCGCAGAAGTCGCCAACTTTCTGCAGAGTCAATAGCTACATATATCCAATTTTTGTGTGGCCTTCAGATTAGCTCACGCCACCACTGGACTCTACAGCAATGGACGTGTTTTTTTGGAGTGACCAATCACGCTTCTCTGTCTGGCAATTCGATGGACGAGTCTGGGTTTGACGGTTGCCATGAGAATGATGCTTGCCTGACTGCATTGTGCCAAGTGTAAAGTTTGGTGGAGGGGGGATTATGGTGCGGGTTGTTTTTCAGGGGTTGGGCTTTGGCCCCTTAGTTCCAGTGAAAGAAACTCTTAATGCTTCAGCATACCAAGACATTCCTGTTCCCTTCCCTTCCAGCATACCATACCTCTTCCTGTTCCAACATGACTGCGAACCAGTGTTTGGTGTGGAGGAACTTGACTGGCCTGCACAGAGTCCTGACCTCAACCTGAAAGAACACTTTTGGGATGAATTAGAGCGGAGACTGCGAGCCAGGCCTTTTCTTCCAACATCACCTGACTTAAAAATTCCCATAGACACACTCCTAAACCTTGTGGAAAGCTTTCCCAATAGAGTTAAAACCCTACGGATTAAGAATGGGATGTCATTCAAGTTTATATATGTATGTATGTATGTATGTATATGTACATATGTATATATATGGAGCACTTCAATGTCACCATCTAACATATACATCAACACGGGGGAGGGGGAGGGGGGATCAGGCTACATAATTATAAGTCCATCTTCCAAAAACTGTCCAAGGGCAACAAACTAAATTTAATAAATTTGCTTATGCCCTTGTGTCAAACATCTAAAAAGCACTCTGCGTATGTGTTTGTGTCAGACATCTAAAAATCACCCTAACAAGCTTCTAACAAGTCAAAAATTACCTCCCGTCACACAGGCGGCACAGCAGAGAGCAAAAAGACAAGGTCTCCTTCATTGAGATTCAGAGTCCAGCTCGCAAGTCATGGGTATTTAACCAGACTAAAAGCTTGTGAATTATTTACACTGTCTGCTTTAACAGGCCCGTGCGTGTATTGAGGGAACAAGGGATACGAGAAGAAAGCAATTAATATAAAAAGGGAGCGATAGAGAGAGAGAAACCGACAGATGATTTAAATTAGCCATCAGTGAGTCATCACCGCAAAGAGTGTATTGACGTCTGAAGATGAATGTCTCAGATAAACTAGCAAAGGAATCTTTGATGAGCTTACTAAAAGATTGAGAATGAAACGGCCATACACGCTTGGCCTACATCAACTGAGATTTGTATGTTTTAAAGATTTTATGATAAAAAGACTGAAGGGTACGATTAGACTAGACAGCTCACTCTGTTTTTCCATGGATTTCCATTGTAAACTCAAGCAGATGTTGATTCTGAAGCGGAATTCATTAATTCCATCATTCATCATCTGAGATTAGGCTGATTAAATGAAGTCTCGGTCCAGAGGCATCCTACAGACCTTCTTTGTATTAAAACCAGTCCTGTCTTAAAGATACAGATCATTTAAAAATGAAAAGTCTGTCATAATTTACTCATTCTTATACGGTTTCAAATCTGTATCCAGTTTTTTCTCCACTAGAACACATATCTACACATATCTTTTCCATACAACAACAGTCTGTAAAGAATAATAAAAGTGGTCCATATAAAATCTTGACTTCTGAAACCTACACTGTAAACCCTCACGCTCAAAATAATTAATTGGTTTGAGTAGAGCCAATTCAAATTAAACAAATTAGCTCAAATAAATGAACTTTTATGAGGATGTAGAACTTTCTTTTTCTTTTGAGTTCTCAAAACTGACATTTTAATCTGAATTGTTTCATTGTTTTGAGTTTTACGAACTTGTTTCTTTTAATTTAGACTAACTTAATTTTTAAGGAAACTGGGCTGGTATTTATATTCCCAAGCATGCTTTGCCATGAAACTCAAAAGGGACAGTAAATGGAAAAATTAAGCGTTATATTATGTTTTTTTTGTGTGCAAGATTAATGTTAAGTGGGAGATTTAGTAGTGTTCAATGTTTTGTTATACTAGTTTAGAAGAGTTTCTGTTATGTTGTTTTTTTGTAGGATTACCATCATGGTGACGAGTGGAGCATGAGCTTAGTTTGAGTCCCCCCAATAATTAGAAATGGTCAAATTGTCCCCCCCAATATTTGAAACTCTTGCACTGCTCTCCTGCACTCCATTACACAGTGCTCTGTATGTTAGAATGACAAAAAGGGTTAAAAGTTAAATTTTTAGTCTGGTCTGCCTCAGGTCTAACATCCCTAACATCAAAATTATTGAGATGGCCAATCAAATCATAGTAGGCAGGGTTTACGTTCTCTTTTGGCTCGTGCACAGTCTACACAGACGATGTTCAATGTTCAAGACATGGTTACGGCCGTGCTGTCATCATTCAGCAAGTGCTATGCTAATGCTACTAAAGCATTGTCCAACCAATCAGCAAGGTTGTATTTATTGAATTAGCTAGTTAAAGTTCAATAATAGTCAAGTTTCCAATAATAAAAATTTGAGATTACATGATGTTTTTAAGTTAAATGTATGAATCATCTTACTCAAATATTTAAAGTTCAGAGCTATTAAAATGTATGATTACAAAATAAATATCTGCAAATTCTCCTTACTTAAACTTTAAATTTCTGTTTTGCCAACTTATTCAGGTTTAGAGTGTCCAATAACTTGGACACTGTAAACAAACTTGGAATAACTTGGAAAAACAGGCCAAAATTCAAGTTATTATTCCCTGAAAATCTTCCCCTTCCAGTGAGTAGTTAAAGAATCACAGTCATTTGACTGATTAACGAGCAAATCAGTCCGACTTGTGAATGAATTGTTCTTGCAAGCCAGTTCTTTGAAGTGAACAAGTTGATCTGGTACACAAATTACACTAAATTAATCTTCATGGATTCAATTATTCTCACTGGGTTTCTTTTAGTCATTTTTGGAGTTTCAGTGATGTGATAACAATAAACTTTTATTTTATGGAAAACAGCTGCATGAACATTCTTTGAAAAAATAGCATACAGGTTTAGTTATTTTCTCACATAAGGGTGAGAAAATAACAACAATCATTCAAAGACTTCCAAAAGTGAGAAGTGTGTTACCTGTGGATCTGGCCATTTTTGTGGAGGTACTCAAGACCCTGAAGGACCTCTTTTAGCACTGTAGCTATGCTGGGTTCATCCAGCACACCGGTCTTGTGTTCTCCCTTTGAAATGATGTGCTTTATCACATCTAACACTGAGCCTGCAACAAAGACAACACAGAGAACTGTCAGTAGACATAATGTTGTACTGTCATTATTATCACAAGTGCGCATGCTTGAAGAGCATCTGCAAAGGGCACATGTTATATACCAGGCCATTTCGAAGGCTGATGTGCTTCATTCTTGTGCACGTGGCTTGCGTGTATGACCTTAAAGCTTTTTCAGAAGGTCAGACACAAATTTCATAATCTACAGGAACTTGCTCTGGCTTCTTCCCAAGAATCTTTGTCACTTTAAAAAGCATAGTCTTTTAGTGCTGTTTACATATAAAAAGCTTAACTTGATTACGGGACACCAAACAAATCAATATTGTTTTAACCCTAATAGACAGAAATATGGACACCCACAGCAAATGTTTTAGGAAAACAATATGTCAATCCTTATTTTTCCCATGACATTTAATTAAGGCCTATACAAGAGTCAATGAAGGGAATGTTCCATCAGCAACTTTATTAACCAGTTAAGTCATTTTTTGAGCTGGAGGACGGCCAGCACCTCCCGCAAACTGCACAGACAGACAAAAGCTCCCAAGGGAGCTGATGTAAAGGGCATAAACCAAAAAGACTGCTTGCCTCCATGTGTCAGGGAGCGCTCTGAACGGCATCATTTCAGACATCAGTTAGACAAAGACGGTCTGTTCATGCAACCACCCTAGACCTGCATATGTAATTCCTATCCATGTGAAAAGTTGGAGTGAACTAATAGCAGATAAAATTTCATCCCACTCCCTGAAATGAAATTCTGAGAAAGTGAATTCTGAATTCACAGAATTCACAGGGTTCTCTTCACTGACACCGAAAGCGGAACTTTAAACCCTCCGGGGGAGAGGAAGTCCAACAGCGTGCCGTCAGCAGAGTGGGCGCCTGGCCAGCGTTTTTGTGGGGCAGAGCGACAGTCCAGAGGCACAAGGATTTTTAATAGCACAATCACTTTAGGATATTTCTTAAGGATGGAAACATTATAGGGGCTTTCGCACCGGAGGAACCTTTACATAGTTCCTAGAACTATTGGCAGAAGTACCCGCTTTTTGGCGTGTTCGCACCACAGTCACTAGGAATGATTTTAGTTCTAGGAACTCCTTTTGGGTGATCTAAATTAGCTCCTACTTCAGAATAGGGTCTAACCCAGCACAATAGGAACTACCAGTGACGCAAGTGTATCCTGATTGGCCGAACGCATGAAAAACACCGGTACCAGTCATTTAAAATATATACACACAGATTATAGCCTATATATTTATTCCACGCACTAACTCTACGAACATGGAAAACAGCGATAGACGGACCTCTCAAGCTTTCCGCTAAGGAGAAAATCTAATGCAACTTTAGACCAAGCAAAACATGATTATGTATTTCTGCTCAGCTAGCGACATTGGGCATCAATCACACGACAAACGCAAATACTTTTTCATATACTGTCTACTTTATTTGTAAAATATTTCTGTCTAAAAAGAGTATTAGACAGGACTGTTAAATAGATCATAAACTAGTGGAGAAGGGGAGAGCTGTGTGGTCAGGCTCAGTCTGTCAAAATAAAAGTCACAGCAACAAGAGTAGATACGAGTTTCTACTGGCAGTGCAAATTCAACCAGGAAAATTTAAGGGCCCTAGGGGAAATATTAGTTCTCGGGGAACCACCCTGGTGGCTAGTTCCTAGAACTAACGGTGATACTAAAATGTGACATGTAAACACTGCAGATCACTGATTGGTCGTCACTACCAGCGGCATTAGATTTGTGACACGAGATACCGAACCCGCTAGATTTAAATAGTCAGCAACAGCCACCGAGGTATAATTTGTTTGCACAACTTGTTTAAACTACTACTTACTTTAAACGTCCGTTGCACGCAACTTGAAAAAAGAAATGGCTGTGTCATGGTCAGTAGGCGAAGTGACGGTGCGACTATAACAATCTGTCTATAACCCCACCCACTTTGAAGTGGTACTAAACAGCAGTGGAAAAGCAAACCGAGCCAAAATAAAGCGAGCTGAGTCGTACCATGCAGTGGAAAAGTGGCAGAAGTTTCTAGAACTATACCTGGTGCGAAAGCCCCTTATATATTAATACTAAAAAAAATAAATAATAATAATTATCAAATAAACTTGCCTATACACTACTACTCAAAAAATGTAGGGTCAGTAAGATTAATACTTAAGAAATGAATACTTTTATTCAATAAAGATGCATTTAATTTATTAAAAGTGACAGTGCATCTACAATGTAACAAAAGATTTCTATTTAAAATAAATGCTGTTCTCTATTCATCCAAGAATCTTGAGAAGAAAAAAAGTATCACGGTTTTCATGAAAATATAAGGCAGCACAACTGTTTTGACACTGATAATAATAAGAAATGTTTCCAAATCAGCATTTGGAGTAATGGCTGCTGAAAATTCATATTTGCCATCAAAGGAATAAATAACACTTTAAAATATACTTAAATAGATGACAGAAAGTAAAATGTAGTAATATTTCACCATGTTAATGTTTTTACTGTATTTCTGATCAAATAAATGCAGCCTTTGTAAGCTTTTAACTTTTAAGAGACATATAAAAAAATGTACCGACCCCAAACTTTTGGACAGTAGTTAAATATATTGTTGGATTGTCCATTTGAATGAAAATCATTTGTTATTATGTCTGCATATCAGCTATGCAGGTTGATCCATTTGAAGGAAAAAATAAATACATAAATAAAACAATCACGTTTCTAAGTCATTAAATGGCAAATGCAAAAATACACTGATTGTATTCATGGATAAAAAACACAAATATACAATTTCACACAGGCCTAGAATACTGTATTTTCAAAGTGCAGCATGACTCACCAGGAAAAACTGAGGGATCATAGCCAAGGAAATCAAGGTAGTTTATCACACCCACACCCTAGTTCATGGTAAAAGTGATTCAACAAACAGAAAAATGGCTTATGTGTTTTCTTATTTTGGTTTCTTTTTTTCTTCTTTCTACAGCTCATTCTTCTTCTGTGGTTTAAAAAGGGTATGGTCAACCTCCATGTGGCCTGAAGGTTGTTTTATATAAAAACTCAAATAAGTGAGCATTCAAATGAAAGAAAAAAGTTGCAGTGAAAGTGTGTGCGCGGGCATGAGTGTGGCATGAAGCCAGCGCTCTGCTGACTGAGCGAACAACACATCAAATTTCACTGACGGTGAAGAGAGAGAGAGAGAGATCTTGGTAAATGATGCTACATTAGTTTACAAACCCATGTGCGACTGATGGGTGAGGCTGCTGAGTGAAACCAGCAAAAATGCTTAGCGTCAAACATACACCAGGAGAGATAAAAATGTAGTAATTTCTTACAACTCCCCTCAATATTTTGAGCTCTATGGGTAAAATAAACTTCAACCAAAAAATTTGACTTTCTTCTGTGGAACACAAAAGGAGATATTAAGCAGAATGTTCATGCTGCTTTTTTCCATACCATTCCATAAAGTAAAATGTGTGCGTTCTCACACTACAAAAACAACAATAGGCACCATAAAAACTACATGGAAATAGTGATGTGTGGGCTATATTTCCTTCTGAAGCCAGCTTCAGAACTTTGAAATATAGCGCTTCAGTTGTATGGATCACTTTTGTCCCTTTTTGAGTTTGACTTCTGGTCACCATTCACTTTCATTGAATGGAAAAGAGCAGCGTGAACGTTCTGCTTAATATCGCCTTTTGTCTTTCACAGAGGAAAGTGATACTGTTTGGAACGATATGAGGGTGAGTAAATGATGACGCGATTTTTATTCTTGGCAGAAAAAAACAATGTCTTTAACCCTTAAATGCATGAATGTTTTACTACATATTTGGGTCTTTAGCGACCTGGATCCATATCTAACACCTGTCGTGATAATATAAAACTCTCCTGATATTAGAGTAACAATTATAGAAGAGTAAAACAAAGCATATTTTGTTTCCTTTTGGAGCTTGGAAGGGCTTTATACCATCACTGTACTCGTTCATAGCTCATTTCCTTATTTTCACTTCATCATTGTGTATCAGAATTAAGGTGAATTGCACTTATTCAGTCAATAAAGATTAAATTATTGTTGAGCAGAAAAAATATACTTGCACTGTTACACACCTCGGGTCCCTTTACAATCTTTACAAAAAAATGAATGGAAAAAACAGGCATTCTTTTATTAATTTAGTATTTTACGTTTATAATGAATTAACTGAGGAATACTAAGAAGGTTAATGTCTGATTAAAAAAAAATTATGATGAAAGGGGGTGAGTAAATCACATCCCATGGCACTAAAGACCCAAGGTATGTGTTTAAAGGTTAAAGGTGTTGTTGAAGAAAATCATTTGGATTAAGAGCAACATAAATGACAAAACTTTCATTTTTGAATGAACTAATCCTTTAACTATCAATGTAAGGGGCTCATTAACAAAACTTCCCCAGTGTCGGTTCCCAAGAATGTTGCTCATTAAGGAACGCCTCAATCATGTGAAGCCCCATGCTGAGCTGTGATGGAGATGTGATTGTAAATGCTTCTAACTTCATTAAATTCTAAACAAATCAATTTATGTCTTGTTCACATGAGCCAAACGCCCATTCCAAACGCTCTTGAAAATAACTTTAACCATGACCACGTGGTGCAAAAGCATTCTTGATATTCTCTCATGACACTTTGAGGAAAAGTATCACCAGGAAATCTCCCTAATGCCCATTCTGTAATTCCAATTAGGCTTCCGCAACAGGAAAAGCAAATGACTCTTTGTCCAACAGTTGTCAGACTATCTGACACTGCTGCCTTCCTAAGGATCCCGCATTGATGTGGGTGGAACATGTCATGTCGTGCCCACTGGGCCAAAGGGCACAGGGCCATACGGGGCTGCTGGTGAGAGAAAGATTACTCTAAGAAAAAATAAGGGTGGAGGAGCAGAGAGAATAAAAGGAAGATAGGAAGCATCTGTCGTCTCTCAGTGGGCTGTGAGTCACTACGGGCACAATGCCATATTTCAAAACAGTGTGCTTAAAACCTACAAGACAGCGACAGCTTAAGATATTATTGCACCAAAAATTTAAAATGCTCTGAGTAATCTGCTTGCTGGATGAAAAAAAAGTCACATTCAAGAATGCAGTTCTGAGTTTATGTTGAAATTCCTTATAGTATGTGTGTGTGCTAGTGCTTATGTACAATATGTGTACTTATAATATGCTAAGTGGATTGTTCACATTGACCACGTGAAACACAGTCATTACATTTAGTATTGGATGGACATCATTAGAGTCATTCAATAAAAAGGGCACCTTTTACAGGTGATTTATCATATAATATTGTGAACATTTATAGACATGCTGGTATGGCTGTTTGTATTTTTGGGTTTTCAATTATATATATTTTCTTTTTGTAACATCAACCTGCCAAGGGACTACGGATGAAAATTAACCAGTGTTGGATAAATCTGGCGCATTTTACATATTATGTATTATTAATGTGTATTGTCCCTGACTAAATAAATAATATACAAATAAATAAAGCATTTAAATGAATTGAAATACGTCATTGTATGTCAATTCAAATATATTAATTTGAATATATGATAGGACGCAATAAATAAATAAATAGTTATTGGATTGTTGCTAATGTGTAGAAAACATTTTCAAAATTACATTTTAATATCAATCAATTTAATGTGTTAATATTAACTTTAATATATGAAAGAACACAAAAATATAAGATAATATAATAAAAGTATTGGACGCTTGTTGATGTGTACACTCTCAGAAAAAAGGTACAGTGCTGTCACTGGGCGTACCCTAAGGTACAAAAGTGAAAAGGTACATCTTTGTACCTTACTCACACCTAAAAGGTACATATT
This sequence comes from Gobiocypris rarus, assembly GCA_023029165.1. Taxonomy (NCBI): domain Eukaryota; kingdom Metazoa; phylum Chordata; class Actinopteri; order Cypriniformes; family Gobionidae; genus Gobiocypris; species Gobiocypris rarus. The sequence continues at coordinate 14,729,108 of CM040924.1, read as the reverse complement.
AGTACCTTAAAGGTACATATCAATACTTTAAGAGTGCATATTAGTACCTTAAAGGTACATATCAGTACTTTAAGAGTGCATATTAGTACCTTAAAGGTACATATTAATACCTTAAAGGTATATATTAATACCTTAAAGGTACATATTAGTACCTTTTCGGTTTTGTACCTTAGGGTACCGCCCCAGTGACAGCACTGTACCTTTTTCTGACAGTGTAGAAATATACTACTAGACGACAATTTTTTTTTCTGTTTTTACACATACACAAATGGGACCTGTTTTGTAAAATGACCCATTTATATCCAGTGCAGCACACAGGTTACAGCCAACAATGTGTGCTTGTAAAGTTGTAAAACTCCCATCTATCTGTAAAAGATCTACTCACAAGTGCTGTTCAGAGGCCACTGAGAGGACAAGCTCTTTTGTGCTTTGTGCTAATGAAGTTATTGATCGTTTTCCTATCTCACATACCTTTGTACCTAATAAACAGGCCAGGCTGAGAAGTTCTTGTCTCTAAATTCTTTCTGCCACTTCCTGTAAATGCCACGAGTGAATAAAGCAAATATGAGATGTATTATTCTTTAAAATATTTGTATTTAAGGCCCTTTTGCCTTTATGGTACGGGACAGTATAGAGTCCACAGGAGGTGGAGGGAATGACAAAATGTATTATTTTGCATTTTCCTAGTAAAACTGAAAAAAGGAAAAAAGAAGCTATTTAGATAATTTCTGAATTAGAATTAGAATTAGAATATGCTGAAACTATGGAATGCCTCCAAGCAGCTTCGTGTAAAATCACATTCCTATTTACGTCATCACTTCTGACAGCTGTCAAAGGGAACATTACAAACATCACTGTAAAGATGGGACGGTTAAACATGTAAAAGTCACATTTCAAGGACAACTTCAGGCTGCCAAACAAAAGATGGCTTTGAGCAGTACAGCTCTTTAACTGTTCACTGGCTCATTTTTGCCTTGATAATATTTAATGGGATAATTCACTCAAAAATTGAAAATTGTTATCATTTACTCAACCTCATGTCATTCCAAAACAGTTTGACTTTATTTTTTGTGTGCTAAACACCAAAGAAAATATTTGAGGAATGTTTTAAATGTTTTTGTCCATAATATGTAAATCAATAGGGTCTAAAACAACACTGATTGGACCCCATTGCCTTTCATTGTATGAATTAAATTGTTTGTGTCCAACAGAGTAAAGTAAATCAGTTGGTAATGACATATGGGTGAGTAAATGATGCCAATTTTCTATGCCTTTAAGACCCCTACCCTTTTTTACACAATAAACACAGCAGTATTTGTTAAGTTTAAACTAGCTGCCAGCCCGAGCCATTATTATTTAAGATGAAGCCCACTGTGATGTACCAGGCACGACATCAAGAGTCCAGCTATGAGACCTGCTGTGTCCTACCTTCATATTTAAAACGGGTAGCGTGCCACCTGGGCATCTTCAGCTGGCAGAAGGAGGAGGGCACGACAGATGACGACAAGCGTAAAATGAACAGCGATTATCCAGACAGAGTGATTTCAGCTCTGCACCGGGGGAAGAAAGGCCGCGTCCCACGGCTGTCAGTGTCAGCACGAGCCAGACTATAATCTCCCTGTCCAGCACTTGGCTGCGTCTGGGACAGAGCATTACACGCTGGCTTGAAACATATCATCAAACTCTCAGCAGTAGCTTTACACAATGGGGTTTGGAAAGACAGGAGCGCTACTGGTGCTTAAAGATGCAATGCAATCAAGAAGTGAAACGTGCTGTTTAAAACTCTGAAATAAAACCAGGGCTACATGATATTGGAAAAATTGCAATATTCTGTTTATCTGCTGCAATATATATATATATATATATATATATATATATATATATATATATATATATATATTGCATAATGAAAAGATACAGGAGTTTTCAGTGAGTGGGTGTTTTTTTGGAGGGGGTGCATCAGCATAATAATAATAGTACTTATAAAGCTGAAAAAACAACAGCAACTCAGCCATGAAGTGGTAGGCTACGTAAAATCACAAAGCGGGGTCAGCGCATGGCAAGTCGCCAACTTTCTGCAGAGTCAACAGCTACAGACATCCAAACTTAGTCTTAGCCATCACCAAGTGCAATGCAAAGCGTCAAATGCAGTGGTGTAAAGCCAACGCCACTGGACTCTAGAGCAGTGGAGAAGTGTTCTCCGAGTGACTGATCACGCTTCTCTGTCTGGCAATCCGATGGGCGAGTCTGGGTTTGGCGGAGAACAGTACTTGTCTGACTGCATTGTGCCAAGTGTAAAGTTTGGTGGAGGGGGGATTATGGTGTGGGGTTGTTTTTCAGGGGCTGGGCTTGGTCCCTTAGTTCCAGTGAAAGGAACTCCTAATGCTTCAGCACACCAAGACATTTTGGACAATTTCATACTCCCAAATTTGTGGGAACAGTTTGGGGATAGCCCGTTCCTGTTCCAACATGAATGTGCACCAGTGCACAAAGCAAGGGTCCACAAAGACAAGGATGAGAGAGTTTGGTGTGGAGGAACTTGACTGGCCTGCAAAGAGTCCCGACCTCAACCCGATAGAACACCTTTGGGAGGAACTAGAGCGGAGATTGCGATCAAGGATTTCTCATCCAACATCACCTGACATCACAAATATGCTTCTAGAAGAATGGTCAAAAATTCCCATAAACACAATCATAAACCTTGTGGAAAGCCTTCCCAGAAAGGTTGAAGCTGTTATAGCTACAAAAGGGTTGGCCAACTCCATATTACACCCTACGGATTAAGAATGGGATGTCATTAAAGTTCATGTGCATGTAAAGCAAAACGTCCCAAAACTTTTGGCAATAAGTTTATGTATGGAAATGCAGTATAATATGTGCAGTATAAAATGCAGTATAAAATGCAAATATATGCAGTATAAAATGCAGTGTGAGTTATGATTTTATATTATAATTATATTACTTTCATTAAGTAAAATTATTAAACAAAATAAATAAATTGTAATATTATTAAACTTTAAAATGAATAAAATCTCACACTGCACGATTCTGGCCATGATTTGGACTTCTGACACATATTTTGAGAATCCTAAAAGATTCAAAGGCCAAAATATGAAGTCTTTGATCTTGCAGCCCTAAATAAAACTATTTACAGCAACTTCAAAAAAGACGAAAATTTCGGATCTGTTTGCATAGCTTAATGTGTCAAGACATGCAAGATATGCCTTATGAGACATTCCTCAAAAGCCAGAATGACAAGTCTGTCAGAAGATATCCGTGCAGGACACAGTCATAATGCAATAATGCTCTAAGACATCCAGCGAGTCTCAGGCTGCTGCAGCACTAACACATCTGCTGTAATTAACAGCGGCCTCTGATTAACTCCACAGGGGAGCGCCTGGCAGACTCTATTATCATCCTAACGGCTCATTTGAGATCCCAATCAGTGGTTATAGCACTCAAAACTGAAATACAAATGCATATAAGTATTCCTACTACAAAGAGAAACCATTCATTTAATGAGTCAAACAGCAATTGATAGATGAAGGACCAAATAAACACTACTGTTCAAAAGTTTGGTGTTAGTAAGATATTTTTTAAAGAGAAATTAAAGCGATAGTTCACCCAAAAAATTGTATTCTGTCATTAATTACTCACCCTCATGTCGTTGAAAAAACGTAAGACCTTCGTTCATCTTTGGAAAATAAATTAGGATATAAGATAAAATAAGATGAAATCCGAGCTTTGTAACAGCAATGTTATTACCATTTTAGATGTCCAGAAAGGTAGGAAAGAAAAGTCCATGTGATTACAGTGGTTCAACCTTAATTTTATAAAGCGTAGAGAATACTTTTTGTGCGCAAAAAACCTTGAAACTGTTCATTAAATTGCTGTCTACGGAGGGGTCAGAAAGCTCTCGGATTTCATCCAAAATATCTTAATTTGCGTTCCGAAGATGAACGAAGGTCTTGCGGGTTTGGAACGACATGAGGGTGAGTGATTAATGACAGTGACAGTTTTGAGTGAAAAAACCCTTTAATATTTTTATTTAGCGAGGAAGAATTCAATTAATGTGACCGTAAAGACATTTATAATGTTACAAGAAAATTATATTTCAAATAAAAGTTCAATAAAAACATTCTATTTATCAAAGAATCCTAAAAAATTGTATGATGGTTTCCACAAAAATACTAATCAGCACAACTGCTTTTAACACTGATAATAAGCACCAAATCAGCATATTAAAATGAGTTTTGAAGGATCATCATGTGACTAAAAAAGTAGCATTGTCATTACAGGAATAAATTACATTTTAAAATACATTTATTTTTTAAATTATCATAATATTTCACTGTATTTTAATCAAATAAATGCAGCTTTAGTGAGCATAAAAGACATTTAATAAAATATTAACATGTACCAGAAACCATCCCAGAAATTTTGAATCATGGTGTATGGTTTTGTGGTGAATTGCAAGTATTCATATCAGCTTTCTTATGGACTACAACAAATTCAAGTAATTACAACCAAACAAATATATGTATTAACTACAGTGCTTTTTTCCCCTCTGGAGTTATAGGGAGTTGATTTTTAAACAACGCACATTTCTGAGTTATTTTTCCTTCTTTCAAAGCGCCTTCAGATGCTGCCTTCAAAATCAAGTCCTCTCAGTACACCGGATGCTGAATAAATATCGGAATGGCTTTCAAATAGACGGAAATGAAATGATTGGATTGGAGGAAAAAGAACAGATGGGCAAGACTTACCACCACTGAGCAGCTTCATGACCAACCACAGCTCATCCTTCACCACAAATGATGTGTAGTAAGACACAATGTTGGGATGGTGACACTGGCTCATCGCCTGAATCTCTTTCTAGAAAAGAGAGAAAAAAGGGAGAGTGACAATCACTCTTGGTTGACAGTTAACCTGATTTAACCAATATCCTTTTCGTCTCCACAATTGGATGAAATCTGATTCCTTCAAGGCATCTGCAGGGTTTTTAATAAGGCTTTTTATGACCTTTTTTAAACCTCCACAAATACAATCAATATCGTTTTGGGGAGGATGCAGATCAATGATTATGGTAACATCCAAACCATAAAATGAATGTAAAAACAGTGATTTAAACAACTTTACTGTTAAAACAGTACAAGTTTTGACAAAAACAAGTTTCATACAATTATAAAACTCACATTTCAGCCGTTAAATTTTTTTTAAGGAAAAGTGATTCATCAAAATGATAAATTCATATAAAATATGGGTAGCACTTTATTTTACAGTCCTGTTTCCCAGGTACATACTAAGTACACTACATAATGTAAAATAAAGTAAAACCAAAACATGATTATATTAATATTAATTATTATTAAGAATATTGAAGTAATAGAAATATTATTCTAAATTTTTTGAATGCACATTAGCGTCTTGATGAGCCACCTATTAACACTGTGTGTAAGCCGTGTAAAATAAAATTACCAATCTTATTATCGATAAGTCGATCTTCGCATTGGTCTGAACAAAACTGGCAGACGTGCTGAATGAATATTCAAATACATAAATACATATCTAACAGTAGACTTATATACAGTGGAAGAAATATAGTGGTTTCTCCGGTTACCTCTGTAATCAAAGTAGCGCTCGCTGTATCAGGCATTATATGGAGGTAATATGAAAAAGTTTGCAGGTATGAATGATATAAACACAAACAAACGGTCATAAATCATCAACAGTAGATCAAAGCAATTGCTTGGCATAAATGTGGGCTTTTCGGGGATTGCGAACTGCTCTGAAAACATGAGCCCGTAGAACAAGCAATAGTGCTGCGTTTTTCATTTCTTTTATTTAAATGAAATGTATTACATTAAGCCATGGTTTTCCATCATCACATTTAAGACATCTTGCAATTATAACTAAGCCTTTTCTTAATTTTATGATGTCAATTTGATAAAACTAGACTTTTAAGGACCCGCGGGGCCCCTGTTCTTTAGAGGAGTAAAAACAGCGTTAAACACAGGAATCAGTACATGTGCTGGCCGCAGACTGAAGCAGCTCTCCATAAGGCATTTACTGTGTATACAGTCACATAGTATGTGGTCCAGAATGCACTGGGCCTCATGGCTTAACCGAATAACTGTGGTGCCTCACAATGGTGCCATTCCAGATCTGGATTAATGTTTAAACAAGTCTGGCTCAGTTGCACAAGTTGGCAAATCTTCAGGTTCAGGGCAGATATTTACGCACTTCAGGTGAAATGGTAGTTTTTATTAGCTCACTCGTATAAGAAGCACCTCCAGCCCCTTTCGCTGACCGCAAAGCACGCACAAACTGTAAAAATAAACATCAATCCAAGGATGCTATAAACACCACGACACCTTCATCTGACTGCCTCACAGCCTGTTCCAAATAACCAAGGTATGTTACTGTCAATATCAATCAGACAAATGGGGCTGCTGGATGGCTTTTTCAACAATCGGAGACAGAAGGGAAAACAAGCAGTCTTCTCTATCCCCTGTTTATTTGCTAGTCTTTCCAGTTGACGGAGCAGCTCGGAGAGATTGACAGCTGAGGTAATGTTGGCACTGCGGCCGAATCCATCACTCTAAACTCTACTCGAGTCATTTCATGGTGGGGGCTTACTAATGATATTACAAAGCAATTCTGCCATTTCTTTTAAGCTGTCAGGCCCTGTTCAATTTGTTACATGCAATGCAAAGCAATCGATAAGAGAAACAAAACAAAATGCTATGGCCACACAAGATATACCTTGTTCATTCCACAACGCTGAAGCTTCATATAGTTCTCTTATCCAGAGCCCTGGAGAGAACTGCAAACAAGACGGGCTGACAGACAGAGCTTGTAAGTCACTCACACGCTTAGCTGTCACCAGCGCTACAAGCAGTCCAGTCTAAAGAGAGAGAAACTTCAACCCTATGCCTTCTAACGGCTCAAAGGGGTGTTGAGAAAGGGCATCTAAAACCGTCGACAAATCCCACGAAGGGACCATCTGCCTGGCCACTGGCCTCTTTCAGCATGCCCCTTTCATAAAAAGACTTATTAAAGATTGCTGCCTGCCATCTTGTCACCAAAACCAACATGACAAGCAGAAATAGCTGCTAAATATACCTTTAAAGTCGAAAAAGCCTTCTCTTTATCCAGCAGATCCTGGAGAAAACATAATATGTCACTCACCGAGCATTGAAAAGGGACAATACGCCCACACCATTCTTCAAAGACTCGCCATTTATTACTATATTGTGTGCAAGTGGAAGAGGCTCTGGCACTCTGAATAGTGTGTACAGCCCCTTTCACACATACAGTCTTTACTGGTAAATTACCGGTCACAGATAATGTGTGAACAGGACCTTTTAAAAAATACCGGTAAATTGGTTCTGGCAATTTACCAGTAAGAGAAGTTGTAACATTACCAGTATATTACTGGTAATATGCTCTGTGTGATGCGGAATGAAGATTACCAATATTTGCACGTTCAAAGTCAGAGTCTGCTTTGGGCCAATCATAACGTCTTATGAAGATGATGTGATTACTCTGCGCTGTTTACGGTAAGCTTTTTAATAGTTTTTCTATTTAAATATGCGCTAAATGATCATCTTTGACATTGCGCCACGTCTCGCATCTTTTTCAACGTATCGCGCTTGAAACACAGTCTTCTTTTCCATTCATCAGGGTTGCGGCTCTGCAGTTGGATACTATTATGCGGGTGTAGTAAAGTTTGTGGAAGGAAGGAGGCGGGAACCGGCGAAGGTTCAACAACTTTAATAAAATGAATAAACAAAACGAAAGTAAACCGCGGGTAGTCCCTCACAGACGACTGCCCGCACATACGTACATAATAAACCATAAACAAAAATCAACGTAAAATCCAGGTCTGGTCCTCTCTCGTCCTTTACTGATGTCGCCCGTCCTATTATGTCTCCGAGCTCCCACATGAGAGGACTTTGAGACCGGTGTGCCTCGCTGCAGGTGATGCTCATTATCAATCACGCACCGGTCTCCACTCGCTCCTCCCATGTCGCTCGTTCGTCCACCTCGCCACAGCGGGTCTGGTGTTTTTAAGAGCAAACACGCGTTCTGTTCGATCGTCTGTTATGCCCGTCACTCAGACGTCAAAAAGATGTTATCAAATTGAACAGATAGTGAAACTGAAGCACTTCTCCTCATGTGGGAGGATGAAGACAACGGCGCACCGTTTCAAAGATAATTTCCGATGACTGACATCACAGAATTTTCCGGGTCTCTTACCGGCAAAAAGCCATAACGCTGTTTCTTGTGTGAACAGTATATTTGTTTATTTACCGGTAAAGTCATTCTGGTAATTTACCGGTATTACTGTGAGAAGGGGGCTTATGACTGACAGGGGCTGACCTGCTACGCTCAAATTCCACGTCTCACAGGCCAGACCCAAAGAGCTATCCTGTCTGGGTGAGGATGGCAAATTAAAGTTGGATGGTTTGAATGCAAGTTTGGTAATGGAATGTAGCAAAAATGCAGCCATGTTTGTAATTAAGTGCACTACTTCGCTTAAAGTTAAGGGACAGATTGCAGTCCCCTCCAATATTTAGATAAAAAAGTGAATAAGAAAACAGGCCATTTCAAGTTCTTGAAAAACAACTTATGGCAATTGAACTTTCCACGTCGAGTCCTCAAATGACCCACTGAACAAGAGCCATGCTTTCCACTGACCCAAAAAACTAAATTTACAAGTGCAACCATGTATGCAGTGAACACAAAGCTCTTCCCGTGCCAACACTGCAGGGACACTGACACCCCAACAGTGGACCACTGGGTATGTCCCACCCCTCTATCCCAAAGCTGGATTTGATTCAACAATTTAGTCAGCTTTGGCTGGCTCCACAAAGGCTGTGTCCAGTTCCACGATAGACACCAGGTTGAGGGCGTATGAAAACAATAACGCACAGGATGGTCTTTGGACCATTCAATGGCTAGCGCTTCATCTGCATTCTCACAGTAGTAGCCGAGGGTCATCTCAGCGCGGCTGGCCGATGTCTACCCGCGAGAGACAAAAACAATAGCCTAAGCAGGGAGGGTGACATCAAGAGACTGTTTGCCACCCGATTCATGTACGTCCAGAGGACAATGAGCAAAGGAAAGCACTGAGACTCTTTGTCTGCGGTTATGTCACTGCCTTTCTGCCACTACGCCCAGTGGAAAAAACGCTTTCCTTCTTCCTCAGGCCAAATTTCTCACTCAATATATGATGTTCTCCAATATACATTTCAATTTTCATTACAGTGACGATAAAGCCTGGGGTAAATATTTGTCAATTTGGTTATTCAGTCTAAATCTTGATCCTCACACCTATGTGCATTTGCTTCAACATATTTACTTAACCTTGAACCTCACACACACACACACACACACACACACACACACACACACACACACACACACACACACACACACACACACACACACACACACACACACACACACACCACACACACTCTCTCTCTCTCTCAGATTAAAACAGATCAGCAGGATATTTTGCTGATTCAATTTTAGAGAAGCAAATTTTTTTAATTTTTAGAACATTTAATTTAAGATCGGTACAAGAAAAAATACTACGTTTAAAATACTACACTGCTTCTGTAAAGTAATATACATATCATGTAACCCTGAATAGTAATAATATTAAAGAATATTAAAATTAATATTTCAATAAAATATATTTCATTACATTTTTGATTAATTTTGATTCATTTTGTAGCCCAAACCATCATATTCAGGCTGACATCTGTGAATATATAATATGCAGGATAGTTTGAATATATTGTATATACGAGTGACATATTCCTAGGCAGCTAATCCATCTAGGAGAAATGCAGCACATTTAAACACCGTCATCTGATGGACAATTGGCAGACTCTGAAGTCATGTGATTTCAGAAGGCCTTGGCGAGGTCTTGTCACGTCCCCGTAGAATAAACGCTGCAGTGGTACAACAGTGGGTTCACTATAGATTCAGCTTGACGTCAATGGCACTGACAGGATCTCAGCTCAGTCAGAGAGGAAAATTGTTCCTCCCACCACAACAGAGTCACACGGCTTCTGCGATGTGACTTGTTTGGATTGTCCTGTTCTTTTTCACAGCAATTGGGATGCATGTTGGGAAGAACTAAAGCATGCTATACACCAGTAAACTGGCCTGATCATAAGTGAAATTGACCCAAACCTCGAAGGAATTTCCTCCGAGTGCAACCCTTGATGCAGATTACACGCAATAGCCGGCTGCTGCTCCCGCTCATTACAGGAGCAATCTGGCTTTAATTTAATGCCTCCTCTGAGTTTAAGAGTGCGCTCAGCAGATCATAAAGGCAAAGAAAGCATCCGAGGAAACCTGAACTGCAAATTTTCCATGTGACCCTAACTCTACGAGAATCTCCTGTTAACTTTCACCCAAGTCATTCCCAAGGGTTTACTTCCGTTCAGATGGAATAAAGTCTCCATTTACTGACTTTTTTTATGAAATCACTGAGGGCAGGACTAGAGATAATATCCCTAATGACTTCTAACTCCTCTGTTAGACACCTGTGTAAGGGAAAAACTGAGTTTCTGGTAGCCTCCTGCAGAGAGCTTGTAAATCAGGAATATGAGCTTTCCCAGTGAACGACGAAATCGGCTCCACCTGGTCACGAGGAACAAAAGTATGACCTTTTGAGCTCCTTGAGGAGTTGACAGATGAAATTAATAAGATGGGAAGGGTAAAGAGGATTTGTGTAGAAACTTGAGGATTCAACTTGAACTTGACAAGAATCTAACAAAAATGGGTAAACTTTCAAACCAAACATGTAGATCATTTGCTTTGTTCCGAAACAAGGACTTCATTTGTTACAATGTTGCATTTTCTTCTTGGATCGGTTCGCTTTCACAAGGCAACATTTCAAAGCATACCAAAATTGATCAGTGCTCTTCTTTTTACGTTCCTCTGCGTCATCCATCAAGATGGACTGACAAGTTTGCTCTGCGGCTGTGGCTTTATCTGTAGCTGCCATAACACACACAAACACTTATACAAATAGCCTTGATTCCTGTTCTGACTGATTATATATAATATATATATATATATATATATATATATATATATATATATATATATATATATATATATATATATATATATATATATATATATATATATATATATATATATATATATATATATATATATATATATAACCAGGCTGAGACTTTACGTCATTCAGGTGATCTCGGAGCGATTGTTTTGGTGCGGATATGATTGCTCATATATACCTAAACAAACTGAACAAAGGGAGAAAATGCACCAGGTTCCCAAAAATAAATACATTTGGAAAAAAAAAAATCAAACAAGCCAGGTGTGATAACACCCTTAAAACGGGAAGACAATTAAAAAAAAAAAAAAGCTCTTTATGAAGTTTTATATTAGCCAATGTTGTGATTCACACAGAAGTGAAGGGGGAAATTCTGACTAGCATAAAACTGGGAAACAACACAGGGATTCCCTTTGGTCCAGTTAATAACAGTTTAGGCAATCTGGAAATGGTAGAATCCATGTGTTAGCTCTTTTCCTCACATGTTCTGATTCTCTGACAGTGCGAATGCACACTTATACTACTGTTAAAAAGAAATGAATACTTTTATTTAGCAAGGTTGCATTCAATTAATCAAATGAGGCTTTTACTTTGTTTCAAAAGATTGCTATTTCAAATAAATGCTGTTCTTTTGAACTTTCTTTTAATCAAAGAATCCTTGAGATAATGTATCACAGTTTTCACAAAAACATTCAATTCGATTAATTGGGGCCTATCAGATACAGTACATGGCTAATTTTCTCAAGGAAAAAATATCTCTGACCTAATGTTGTATACTATACAGGGAATCCCAGTTGGTACATCACTATAATATTAAATGTTAAAATTAACTGATTTGCAGGCTACTATTTAAATTGCACATATGGAAGTTTTTAAATAATATTGTTATTAAAATAAATTTTTAAATTGCAATTATGTTTTTAAAATAAAAAACATTTAAATAGTGGCTGTCATAAAAACAACGGATTTATTAAATAATACATTAAATATTAAAGAATTCAATAAATATGCAATATAGTGCATATATATTTATTTAGCAAACATTTTTTTTAGCTGACTAGCATGTTTTGAATGTTTTTATTCTGAGGTAAATGTAACATTACGTGACAAGCTGTTTTACTAAGCGATTACAATTTCTGTAAATTGTACTGTATCTTTCAACAACATATCTTCTGATGTTCATTTATGTTTATTTTTCATGCTGTAACTAGTAGAAAAGTGGATAGGATGATCAGTTCAGGGTCTACAGTTAAATGTGCACGGTGTACATCTAGAGGCGAGGTTGTGAATTGCAACTTCCCACCACTCACCCCTCCCTTTCAAAGCACATAGAGAAGCTACGGTGGCCGGCACAGGACAAAGATGTCGTCGTCTGAGACAGCAGAGAGTAGCTAGTGCTCTGTTGAGCAGTTTGTCCGTTTAGGGCTACTGTAGAAACACAACAGTGAAAAAATGGCGACTTCACTGTAAGGGGAACTGCGGTGTATGACGATTTAAATGGCTCATTCTAAGGTAATAAAAACATAACGCTTCATAATGTAAGGTATATACACCAATGAAAACATAGTTATGTATATTATATTGTATTTATGTCAATAGATCCTCATAAATATTACACACTGCACCTTTAAAGAGTATTAATTGTTTGGATTTCATAATAAAATTGACAGAATTTGAAAGCTGCGACTCTGTTTTATATCAGAAGCAACAAATCACTAGCCTGACAAGCCAGACCCACATCAAGATGTTGGGTCTGGAAACTCACCATTGAGAGGGCTCAATCCGAGGGGCGGGATAAACGGTTGTCTTTCAAATTCCCTCTGCACGCAATTGAATAGTGCTACAACCAACCAGAGCAACGTGAAGCAGTGCTAGTTGATAGATTAAAGTTTCGTAGTAAAACTCTGCAAAACTCTGAACAAATCTTCCCTTCTTAAGAATGACTTCAGTGCCGTTCTTTGTTCTCAAAGAAAAGCTTAACTCCAAGTCTTCCAGAGTCACGGCCAAAGCCGATTTGAAAGACCGCTGTTCGCTCTTTGTTTACAAGTAGCACACGGAACCTCCGCAACTCTACCGCCATTATGTTAAGCCCGCCCACTGACTCTATACACGATGTGATTGGCCTGACCAGAGTTTGTTTTTTCCAGCTCGCAGGTCTACCGAAAGTTGCTAGACTACATTCGCGGCAAATTAGATTTGCTGCCGCTAGGGTGCGTCTAGATTTCTAGGCTAACAAAGCACAAAGCTTATTGCGATTTATTAAATGGAAGGCTACAAAGCTTTGTTCATTCATCAACTGAAAACAGCACAGACTGAAAGATCGATTCTTGGGATTTAAGAATCGCTACCGGTTATAATCCAACCTTAATACACATATCGTTGCTGTCGGGTGGAAACCTCATATCTACAAAAATGCTATATTTCAGGAAATATACTGTATATATATATATTTTTTTTTATATAAGTATTTGAGGCTTTATATGTGGTCAGGCATTTGCATGTGTCATCATATTATTCAAATTTTAACAACATCAAGGTTAAATGGAGTTGCGAGGTTTTTGACCAACACATTTATTATGATATATGCGTATATGAAAATAATGATTTCATAAATCATTCTGATTAACGAAAAAATAAAGATTATAAAAAATGGATACACAAGGTTTTCGCCGACAGCATCGATATGTAAAAATCTGTTCCCATTGTCTAAAGAAACATACCAAATGTCGATAAGTTCTGTCCATGCATTACAATCAGTCCTGTATGGTCATTATTCGCTGTCAGCTCATTAAAGGTGTTGGCATTGCAGCCTTTAAATGTTGCACAGATGGGATCATGTCCAACAGGTTTAACTCTTTCCCCCATTGACAGAAATTTCCGTAATTTGTGAGAAAACGCTTCGGCGCCACTGATTTCCCTGTTTTCCCTGTTATACGGGAGGGGGCGCTATTACACATCGTCTGAAAGAGTACTGAATCTACTGATCATAACACATGTGAAGATGAACAAGTGATATCATATGTAATGCATATTGAAAATGATGCGATCATCAACATTAATCAGCATGTATATCAAAACTGCCTAATGTTACTGAATGAAATGTTGTCCCAGGACGAGCTATAGGACTGTGCAGCTTTGGGGGTGTTGATGAACTCGATCTACCCCATCTGTGTTTTGATCACGTTTTTCTCAGTTTTTTTGCTCAAAATGTTTTTGTTTTTGAAACTTAAAAAAGAATGTATGAAGCTATAAGCTATTTTTTATTTGTTTAAAAGCAGAGCCTCTGTTCTTTCTTTTGATATATTGCATTTTCAGATATTTAACAACAAAAATATTCTGGGGGCCATGAAACGCTGGAAATCGTTGGTGGGGAAAGAGTTAAGCGGAACATGTGAAATTCTTATAAATGTCTCTTACCCCAAGTTGACATGAATGGAATTCACAACTTGTGTTACTCCCATACTTGTGTTAATATCTTCAAATGCAACAACCCAAAAAAACATCAAGTGCCAATTAATTATGTGGTAACAAGTTCAATACCAGGAGCTCATCCATGCTTGTCTGACATTTTTCCAGATTGATGCGTTTGATGGCGACCTTCTCCTTCCTGGGCACACAGTAGGCAGCCTGGACCACAGCCGTAGCTCCGCTCCCTGAAACACACAAGAATGCATAAAGTCACGACAGGAGAATGAAGAGGAGACGAAACTCACTCTTCTAGACTGACAACTAATACATTTCACTAACAAAACCCTCTAAAACTCCTGAAACCGTATTACAATTATGGCTTGACACTATATACACTCTTAAAATAAAGGTTCCAAAAGGGGGTTTTCACAGCAATGCTATAGAAGAACCATTTTTTGTTCCTCAAAGAACCTTTTTTTTATACACCGTGTCTACACCGGACACGAGCGGCGTGATGTGACGCGACAAAAGACAATATAACCCATTATAATCAGTGATGTTGTCAACACTGGATGCGGCGGGACGCGACACAACAAATCCCCGACTGTAAACTGACGCCTCCTTCCATTTATGACGTACTGACATGAAGAACAAACGCTTTGCAACGGTCGCTTTGTCGCGTCCAGTGCAGACAGCATCGAGCAGTTGCAGCGCGTCAACAGTCGTGTATGGTGTTTGTGCAAAGAACATTTGAATGGATCATTTTCCCACTATAAAGAACCTTTAGTGCATGGATATTATTTTATGAAACCATCAATGCCAATAAAGGCTGTATTATGTATAAGTACAGTAACTTTAAAGGGATTATAAACAAAGACTCTCTTACTCTTACAGGACAAAGAAATTATAATAGCAAGTTACTATGTCAGAAATAAAAACAAAGCCAATAATAAGAAATTTAACTGTCCATCAATATTTCTGCAAACAAACAACAATATAATGGCATAAATAATAAAAAATATCTTAATGAACTGAATCCACTTAATAGGACACAAGTATCGGTGATACAGGCCTTCATTCATAATAATTAGATGAGAAAAAAAAAGATGCCATTAAATAAATATTTAAAATAAACACCAACTTTAATTTGGAGATTCAAGGTGAAAATAGGTATACAAAATAATTACTTGCGTTCATTCGTCATTTCAGAAAAATGTGTGATTCATTTGTTATTTTTAATTGACTGACAGAACTAAAAAAAGAAAAATCATTCATAATTCAATTTATTTAAAACTATTAATAGTATTAATCAAAAATATTGTTATATTAAAAATGTTATATTACTGTCAAAAAGCAAAAATACAATAATGATTGGTTCCGCATATTGGTTAGACATTTTATCAAAGATAATTGCTCATTAAAAACAATAGCATCTATCTCTACCAGTTACACTAACTCCCTGGGAAAGTGTTAGAGAAAGGCTGACAGCTAAATGCTAAATCAAAACATTCCTCTGCCACTGCAGCATTGAACATTTATTCGAGAAGACTTAAATCCTAACAGACTATAAGTCAAAGGATTTGAGAGCTATACTTGGCTTTCAACTTTACTGCAGAGGTTAATCTCCAGAGTGCTTTAATGAGGTTCTGCTCATGGCACAGGAGAGAAAGCAGACAAGACACTTCTGCAGACGGTTATCCTTGAGAACGCAAGATTGTCCTGGTCCACACATCCTGAATAATAGAAGACAAGGCTCTGTGGGCGCAGAGACCCTTGTAAATCAGCAAGCACCTATGTTTCCACTGCGAGCTGAATATAAATGACATATTATTGTGCTGGTATGAGGCAGAGAGAATGTTTTAATCATCTTTAATCAACTACTCGAACTCCATATGGCCTATTAATAACAAAGTCCTCATTGTTTAGCATTTTGATTGCACCATCAGGGCACCATGGATTAGAGGAAAAAGGGAACAAATCTGACAACAATTCTCATTTTCTGAACTGGTTTGACTAGTTTGTGTACAGCCAGATACAGTCACTGGAGAATTTAAACCACAATGTTGAGACTGAACTGAAGTAGTATGGCTAAAATGTTACTAAAATGTGCTGACAGCAATCCCATTAATCACATCCTGGCCTTATCATGGCCCCCAGACGGATGTTGGTCCCCAGCACGGCCCTCACAGTGCCAGCTGTGAATACTACAGGTCACCCGTGATGTTCAATGTTCATCAATCAGAGTCTCGAGCTATATTTGAGACCCTATGCTATACATTAAAGGGGCACAGTGCACCAGATGGAAAGAAGATTAAGTTGCCTGTGCCAACAGCATGAGTTTAAGTGTAAATTCCTACAGAGAAACAAACAATCGGTTGTTAGGGATGATTCAGGAAAGACTGAACTAAAGTTGAGCATGCACGTGCCAAGAGAAAACATTTCATTAGGTTCATTTTTTTAGTTGCCATTAAACAAGTTGCAATAGTCTTTACTTCCCTATTGCGACGTATATCCAAGTAAAACGCTGTCTCAAACAAGAACAAAAAAATGTAGGGCAGGACTTGATTTTGTCCTTTGGGAATTGATTGGATGGTTATGCTATTGCTGTGATCTCATGCGTCAGTATAAATATCATCAGAGAAAAGTGAATGAAAAGATATATGTGCATGGATAAATCATTTAAAATAAAAGCTTTAATATTCCATTAAAAAAAAAAATTGTCAATTTTGATTTCATGGCGATAATCATCAGCATTTAATTGCGCACACCCATTTTCACCCATTCTCCCTATGCATTAATTTATACAGATAAATATTAAAACACAAACTAACTTTGCATTAATATAAAATAATTATATAATGATTTAATGAATTTAGTAAAACAATATAACTTCTCATTTCTCATTTGTACATCCTCGTTTCCCTTCTTCGCGTCTCAGCTCCACCCCCCTTAAGATGCGAGGGAAGGATGCAAGGACGAAATAGAAGAAAAGGAATCGAAGGAAAGCTTATTCATATTGGAATATTCTTGATCATTCGACACTTCAAAGCGTCTTCATCAGCTGTGCTCTGATCGGCCCTCACTCATGACTCCTCGGGAAGCTTCCTCACTCCTCATTCCTCACGGTGGAATTTAGAGAATTGAGGTGTTCTTTATTTGATCGATTTCCGGGACACAGGCTGGAGGGGTGAGTAATCAGGAAGAATCAATTTGAGGATTGAGAAGCACCCAAGGGCCAAATTGTTATGGCAAGCCAACTGGTGAGAATTTACCAACAGTGGTCCGAGGAGGGACAAACCACAAACCCAAGGCTTATTGATACACAAGAGCAACAAAGACTATCCAGTCTGACCCCTGTCCAGGGCTGAAAAGCACTACAATGGGCAAGTGGGGAAGTGATGGCACCAGGATGCACTGTGGGATGACAACAAGCCAGTGGAGGGAGTGTGATGCGCCAATGTTCTACTGGGAAACCCTGGGTCCAGCCATTCATGCAGACGAAAGTTTAACATATTCCACCCACCTAAACATTGTTGTAGACCAAATACACCACTTCATGACAATGGAGTGCCCTGGTGGAAGTGGCCCCTTTCTGCAGGATAATGCACCCTGCCACGCGGCACACATTGTTCAGGAATGGTTTGAGGAACATGATGAAGAGATCAAGGCGTTGCCCTGGCCTCCAAATTCCCCAGATCTCAATCTAATCGAGCATCTTTGGGATGTGCTGGACCAACAAGTTCGATCCACAGCAGCACGCGAAGGACCTACAGCATATAAGGCAGGAGTTCATAAAGTTTTGGCTCATCTATGTATGCTACTGTTCAAAAAGCTTTTATTTTCGCAAGGATGCGTTAAATGAAAAGTAACAGTAAAGACATGTATAATGTTATTACATTTTTCTATTTCAAATAAATGCTGTTCTTTTGAAAAAAGATATTTTAAACCGTAATTTTTAATGTATTTTGATCAAATAAATGCAGCATTTGTGAGCATAAGAGGCTGTAAAGATATTAAAACAAATTGTACTAACCCCAAACGTTTGACCAGCTACTGTATATAAAATGTTTCATATAGGCCTACTCTTGTTTTACCGCTCTCTAACTGTTGATGTTTCTAAACTTCCTTCTGTCTCCAATAAACGCGTCAAATATCTCACACAGAAGGAAGTAATAAAACAGCAAAAGCAGCCTAGCAACCCAATAACAAATATAATTAAGTCATGATACTTCATCATATAAACATAAAGTATTGAAAACAACCAGAGAATATCAAAGATTTACTTTTATATGGTCAGTTATTAGACGTTAATATTGCAGGTGTGTTGGGTGCAATAAAGTGGTGATATGTTAGTGTTCTCAAGTTCTCACCCTAGTTGAGGATCACAGACTAGTCTATTGATGTAAATGAAAATACTGCAGAAGAAGAGTTTGTGTGTACATCTGCACCACAGCAACGGGATTTTATGGAAGCCTGTTGCTGCTTTCTGAATTGAATGATTCAATTTTACGTTACCAGGTTACGGCCTTAGAAAAATGAAATGAAGAACCCCCAGCTGATGTTGTGTGGTTGCTTCCCTAATTATCCAGAAAAAGAGGGTATACGCCTGGTTTTAATCAAGGATTTTGATACATTTCATTAGCCAAATGTTTACCAAGATAAACGAGCAGACCACACGTGCCTGGAGACTGAAAATGTATCCTAATGTATCTGACCCAAAGTTTATTAAAATCTGAATGAATAATTTCTTCCTACTTGATATCCCTCATTAGAGAGGATGTTAACTTCATGAGGGAGTTTAGGAGAGATAAAGGTTAATAGCCTTCAATTACTTTCCAGTATCACTCATTAACGAGATACTTTGAATTCAAAGCCACTTGTCAAGAAACAGGTTCATTTGGACACACACACGCACGCATGCACGCACGCACACTTACAAATGAAGAGAGTATTATTTTATTCAGATTAAATGGTCTAAAGGGGTAATTTAAGAAGTACAATTTGGAAGAAACAAGTATTGAACCTTTGTGTCCAAAACAAAATCAACCGGTAATAAAAGGAAAAATTTTGTGGACTTCTTTGCGGTGCATGACCCAATAGACCAGCGTCTTAGGTCCCTCGGAGCGGTGTGAATGTGTTCCTTCATGCATAGTTCTCTGTTTGAGCTACCTTGCGCCAGCCTGTCCTCTCAGGAGCCCTTTATTACATTTCCTAGGCTTGCATTCCGCACACTATTCTGGGCTGCACTGAGACATGTCACACTTATGTTGCTTCGTACTAGAGAAAACCTCTGACGGAGCACTTGATGCACAGGAATGAGTACAATTCATTTTGAGGGTGAATTGGATTTCAGAAAGAACAACTAGACAATTGGTGGAGTATGTAGCAGAAAAAGATGGAGAAGAAACCTTTCAATTTTGAAATAACAGCAATGATAGCAAAACATGCCTTAACATACAGCATGACCTATGTAGTCTGATTCCTGAACAAATGACTCACATGAACCAGTTCTATTTAATTAATCAAAAACATACAGCCCAACCGGTGTAGCCTGATTCAGAAACAAATGTCTCATATAGACTCGTATTAACTCATATGAACTGGTTCTTTTTAGTGAATCAAACACATACAGCACAACCGTGTAGTCTCAATGATAAAGAAAGTGACTCATATGAACTGGTTCTTTTTAGTGAATCAAACACATACAGCACAGCCAGTGTAGCCTGATTCAGAAACAAATTAATTGTATAAACTTGTTCTTTTAATTGAATTCAGAGCTAACAACACAACCTGTGCAGTCCAAATGATGAAGATGAAGTGAATAAAAAACATACAGTACAAAAGTATGTCTAACTGATATAAAAAAGTGACTCATATGAACTGGTTCTTTTTAGTGAGTCAAACACATACAGCACAACCAGTGTATTCTGATTGATAAAGAAAGTGACTGAAATGAACTGGTTCTTTTTAGTGAATCAAACACACACATCAAACACACACAGCACAACCAGTGTAGCCTAATTGATAAAGAAAGTGACTCATATGAACTGGTTCTTTTTAGAGAATCAAACACACACAGCACAACCAGTGTAGTCTAATTGATAAAGAAAGTGACTAAAGTTTTACAGACCCAAAAAACAAACAGAAAAATCAGTACAGTCAGATTCATGAAGAAAATAGGTGTGTTCGACTTGATGTGGCACAGCACAGACTGATCTGTGTATGACATCTAAGTACCACGAGAGCATGATGTTATACACAGATCATACTGCGTAGCGCCACATCAAGTCGAACACACCTAATGAGTCATATAATCTGACAAGGGAAAAAGAATTTCCAACTCAAGTCAACATTGATAAGCTTCTGTTTCGCCTTACGGTCTCAGACTGTGCTACAGCAGTAATCAAACATTTCCAGTCTTGAACAGTGAAGGACTGTGGAACCTGAGAGGAACAGAGCGTGGGTCTGACTCCATCCGAGGAGACTCTGTGCTCTCTGAGGTGGAAAAAACAGCCAGGATCAGTGAAATAACAAGAACCCAATTCCCCTGGGAAGATACCAACACAATGGTTCAGCTGAGTGTGCTCCAAACTCACACTCACACACAGTGAACTTTCCATCGGAGAGCAGAATAACAGAAGTACTCGAGAAATCCTTCTGGACTATATGGTTTATTACAATCAGATCCAGCTAAAACAACTCTTTGTCTGTGATCAATAGTAACAGGGTCGAAGAAAATCAGACAAACCCATCCTTGGCTGGAAGACAAACGGAAACGTTGACTAATCTCAATTCCATTCAAAAAGTCACGCTTTTAATCGAAAGAACATGTGCCTTCAGCTTCAATTCTATGAAGTTAAAGCTGCTCACAATTTCTCAGAATTTCAATGGGGGATGAAACATACTGTATACATTCGGCAGATGTTGACAGCTTAAAAGTGGATGGTAAACACAAACACACACACACACACACGTTATAACACTATAAATGGGTTTTAGAAAATTACGATGAAATCTGAAAATCTGAAATCTGGCTAAACATTTTCTGCTCATTTTCTGATGAATACCCAGTAATTGCCGGATTTGGTCAAATAAAACAAATAATAATTTATTAGAAAATTATGAAGGCAAACATCTATTTTTCAGTGATAATTTAAATAATGAATGAAGAGAAGAGCTGCACGATTCTGGTTCAATTGAGAATCACGATTTTTTGCTTTAAATATAGATCTCATTTAGCTTTTTGTTTCAAAATAGAGATCACTGATTTTCCACGATTCTAAACAACTGAAGAAAATAACTAGTGCTGTCAATAGACTTGGTCGGCGTCGTGTCATAGCTGGGGGCCTGGCGTGGAGGCAGCGTCGGCCTGGGGGAAAACAATCCATTCCCCCACACTGGAAATGGATGGCGTTAACCAGTATAGCCCGTGTAGAATCACTTCTGCCGCTCGACAGAGCAAGATATATAAAAAACGGAGCCGTATTGGGTCAGATTGTCCGTACAGTATGACTGGAAAAACGACCCAACGCAATGGCCAGGTGTCATTTTCTCGTCAAAATGCATGCTGCTCCTAATTACTTGCCTACTTTATAAATCAGTCTTTAGATGAAGACGTTTATTCAGTGTTCCTGAATTTCATGGCATTAGAGTACGTAGAATTTTCTATTATTTTGTGTAATATTTGGGGACTTCGTAGGCATGTATTCTGACAAGAAAAGGTTTCGCTAGAAGCCAGCTGCCTTCGATCTCAATCAAAACGATAAAATGGCATGAAAATGCCATGGGTCTGCGGAATTTGCATAATGCAACTCCGCCCCACCGTGTGGGTATAAAAGGCGTTGCATTGCAGTCACGCATTACGTTTATTTGCTGAGGAGCCGAGGCTGAGCGCCCGGCCGTTCCAGCAGACACAGCGGATGTGGCATGGGGACGTGATCTCAGGATCACGTGAGAGTTAGCCGGCCCGAATTCCAGGCACGCTTCGTCAACCGAAAATGCCAGCAGGTCCCCCACCCTCTTGATAGAGGCCATTGCAACCAGGAGTGCTGTCTTCATTGACAGAAACTTTAACTCTACTGACTGCAGATGCTCGAAGGGAGCCTTACGCAGGGCTGACAACACTACTGCAAGGTCCCAAGAGGGTACTTGTAGCTGGCGAGGTGGATTCATCCTCCTGGCGCCTCTAAGGAACCTGCGGACCAGGTTGTGCCGTCCAACCATTTTAGCGTCCACCAGGTCAGGGAGGGAGACAGCCTTCTCTCCAACCCCTCCTGGAGGAAGGATAGCACAGACCCGATCAAGCATTTCATGGTGTCTTCTCTGCGAGAAGAGCACCAGGTGACGAAGAGGTCCCACTTCAGTGCGTAGGCCCGCCTCGTGGACGAGGCCCTAGCAGAAGTGATGGTAGCCACCACCGGAGGTGGTAGGGTACTCAGACCTGCCGCGTCCCGTCCAGGAGCCACACATGGAGGTTCAACAGGTTGGGACGCTGGTGCCATATGGTGCCCCCTCCCTGAGAAAGGAGGTCCTTCCTCAGGGGAATAGGCCAGGGAGGTGCTGTCGCAAGGAGTATGAGTTCGGAGAACCAGGTCCGCCGGGCCAATACGGGGCGACCAAAAGGACCTGCTCCTTGTCCTCCCTGATCTTGCACAGTAGCTGTGCGAGAAGGCTCACTGGGGGAAACACATACTTGCATGGGCCCCGCGGCCAGCTGTGCGCTAGTGCGTCCCCGCCGAGGGTCCCCTCGGTCAGGGAGTAGTACCAGTGGCAGTGGGAAGAGACGCAGGAGGCAAACAGATCTATCTGTGCGTCGCCAAACTGTTCCCAAATCAGCTGAACCATCTGGGGATGGAGTCTCCATTCCCCTGGGAGGGCCCGAAGTCGCGTAAGCTTGTTGGCTGCCTGATTTAGGGCTCCCGGGATGTAAATGGCTCGAAGCGACCTCAGATGCATCTGATTCCATAACAAGAGGTAGCGGGCGAGTTGCGACATCCGGCGGGAGCGTAGACAACCTTGTCGGTTGATGTACGCTACTGTCGCCGTGTTGTCTGAGCGGACCAGCACATGTTTGTCCTTCAGCAGGGCTCGGAAGCGGTGCAGGCAATTGACATGCCAAATGCGCTGGGGTCCTTTCCAGGAGCCTGCGGCAGCATGACCATTGCACATGGCACCCAAGCCCGTGGCAGAGGCATCCGTCGTAACAACAACGTGCCTGCAAACTCGTTCTAAGGGAACACCTGCCCGTAGAAAGCTGAGGTTCCTCCACGGGGTGAGGGTCTGGCGGCAGGCTTAGGTAACTTGTACTCTGAGTGTGCCGCGTTGCCATGCCCACCTCGGGACTCGGCCCCGGAGCCAATGCTGGAGCAGTCTCATATGGAGCAAACCGAGCTGCGTTACTGCGGCTGCGGATGCCATATGCCCCAGGAGCCTCTGAAATAACTTCAGTGGGACCGCGCTCTTGCCCTCAACGTGGCGAAGACAAGCCAGCAGAGATTGCGCGCGCTCGCTCATAAGCTGCGCGCACATGGCGACCGAGTCGATCTCCATACCGAGAAAGAGATCCTCTGCACTGGGGAGAGTTTGCTCTTTTCCCAGTTGACCCGAAGGCCCAGTCGGGCTAAGTGGCGGAGCACCAGATCTCTGTGTTCGCACACCTGCTCTCGCGAGTGGCCCAATATGAGGAGGGCGCCCTCGGCGAAGAGCAGGCTGAGGCGTCTGTGCCGGCGGCTGGGTGGGAACAGCAGCGGGCCGCTGGGGCAGAATATGTCTGACGGCCTCAGTCTGCTTTTGTGCGGCCGAGTACTGTTGGGCAAAGTCCTCGACTGCCCCGCCGAATAGCCCAGCCTGGGAGATGGGAGCGTTCAGGAACCGTGTCCTGTCAGCCTCACGCATCTTGGCCAGGTTGAGCCATAGGTGGCGCTCCTGGACATCACCTGACCCATAGCCCGCGCGGTCACCTTCGTCGGTGGCCGTGCTCAGCTCCTGCACCAAGGCGGGGTCAGCACAGCGCTCGTGCATGTCTCTGAGCACCTTGGCCTGGTGGACCTGAAGGATGGCCATAGCATGCAAAGCGGACGCGGCCTGGCCCGCAGCTCTATAAGTCTTGCCCACGAGTGGACGAGAACTTACAGGCCTTGGACGGGTGCCTGGGGTCGCCACGCCGCGGCGCTATGCGGACACAGCTGCATCACTACAGAATGCTCGACGGATGGGACCCCGGTGTACCCTTTTGCCCAACCGCTATCGAGCGCCGTGAAGGCGGAAGCGGCTGTCGAACTATCGCGGAAAGTCAACGGGGACTTCCACATCCGCGAAACCTCTTCATGCACCTCCGGGAAGAAAGGAACTGGAGGCTGGCGGGCGCGCTCCGCCCCCAGAAACCAATCATCCAGCCTCGAGCGCTCGGGACATGGCGGAGGGTTCCACTCAAGCCCGATGCTCTCGGCCGCCCGGGAAAGCATGGCCGTCAGCTCTGGATCAGACTCGGGCAGAGCTGGCACTCCCGAGGGTGGCAGCCCAGCTGAATCCTCATCTCCAGAGGAATCCAGCCCGCCTTGTGATGCGGCGATTTACATGGCGTTATCCGCCGGCGCACCAAATGTGATGCTGGGCCCAGGATGGGAAACACCAGCGCCCTCATCTGGTAACACAACGGGTTGCGGAGTGCAAGAGGGGGGCGTGGCCCGAGGAACATTCGTCGGGTTGTTCCATACCGTCACCCTCAGATCACCCGCGACGGTCACGTTCCCGCAATGAGAACATGACTCGTCCACGAACGCCCGTTCAGCGTGTACGAGGCCCAAACACGCCAAACAGCAATCGTGCCCGTCAGACAGACTAACCCGCCAATCGCACCCAGAAACGGAACACGGGCGAGACATCTTCTCGCAAAGTGCCGTCAAGGGGAAAAAAATCAGGTGTATTTTGTCTTTTATGTTTTTAAATATCTTATGAAGCCACTCTGTAAACATTATTGCTACATAATATATTGTTATATCATAATGATATTATATTTTATGCAGGAAATTAGCTTTTGTTCTTGTAAATAGAAAAGCCTGACAATGTCACTGCTTAATATCTATAACTGATGGGTACAAATGCAAAGTTTTCTTTGGACAACACAAAAGTTTTGCAAGAGAAAGCTATTTTTTTTGAGGGAACACAAAAATCTTTAAAATATATCAATAAAATATTTATTTTTTTCTCTGGTCATTAGCCAAAATAAAATAAAAATTGTCCTTGAATGTATGTTCGGTTCGCCCCTTTTTATCATCCGCCAAGCAAAAGGTCTGATGACTTACAAACTATTTGAGGTACCATTCACATCCACAGAACAATGGTGGAGGATGATTTATGCACTGAACATTAACACATACGGTTAGGGGTGTGTTTAGAACTTTAACTGTAAGTATGAGCAATAATACTAGCACTAGCATAGCACCATTAATAATTACAAAGTGGCTGATGAAAACAAAGTGCTTATTTTATTGCACATATAGCCACTCTTTCTTTTAGTGCACTTCTCTAAACCGACTGAAGCAATACTTGGAATACAAGAATACAGGGCCTTAATAAAAGCTGCTCCGGTCAGCAACTACAGCTTCCAGCTGGGCTCAAAACCACTGGCCAGTTTACACAAGGTTTCAGATACACAGAAATGCTTAGCACTAAAATGAGCCGACAGAAGAGCAACCAGCACCTTTATTAGTCTATGCTCATCAAGCTTACATTATCCTTCAAATAGAGACTTCTCAATTCATGATTCAAGAGATTTAGTTGAATTTTGTACTAAACATACCAGAATTTGAAAGCTGAGATTGTTTCATATCAAAAGTAAAGCACAAAGCTTATAGAAGGTACACTCTAAAAAACCCTGGGTTATTTTATTAACCCAATTGCTGGGTTGAATTTTGTGTTACCCAGCTCCTGGGGCAGACTAAACAACCCAGCAGTTGAGTAACTTAGAGCAGACTTTTTGAATTCTCTTAACAGAGCAGCTCTCAGCACAATTTCTTCTGTATATTACAGGTTTGTGTACATTTCATTTTATCTATGAACGCATTACTGTTCTTTAAATTATTTTATTTTATTCAAAGCAACATACAGGGACGTGATGCGAGTCACCTAAATAAATGTTGCATCAGTCTTTTTGCGTGATGGAAACGCCGCGATGCATAGAATAAATGATTTTTCTTCGTAAAGATGCTAAATCTAAATACTTTAGATATTAAATATGTCCTGAGAGCTGTTAAATGTTTGTTTATGTGCAAGTTATGGAGTCAGTCAGTAACAGCATATTTTGGCTATGAGTGAAACGCAGGGTGGCGGTCTGAAGTTAGCAATTCCGAGAACAAGCGCTGTTAAGGTGGAAACGGGATAATAGAGACTGGTTGATTACACTTGAATTACTTCTAAATATTTCATTTCTATTTCTAATGTTTGTTGAACAAGTTATATGTGAGAGATTGTTCATGAATTTTCTTGGCATTGTTTTTTCCGTTGTAGGCTGTTCTCCAACCCTCCCCATTTCATGGCTTGGGACTCACACACACTAATTCACACCTATGGCCAATTTGGCATGTCCAGTCCACTTAACCTGCATGTCTTTAGACCGTGTGGGGGAAACCGGAGCACCCGGAGGAAACCCACGCTGAAACAGGGAGAACAATCTTCACACAAAAGGACTCCTGGCTTAGCTCGAACCAGAGACCTTCTTGCTGTGAGGCGACAGTGCTACCCACTGAGCCATAGTGTAAAAAATAATGCCCATTGAAAAATAAGGAAAGTAAAACAGTGGTTGTGTGGAGTAGGCCAATTCAGA
Source organism: Gobiocypris rarus (assembly GCA_023029165.1). Taxonomy (NCBI): domain Eukaryota; kingdom Metazoa; phylum Chordata; class Actinopteri; order Cypriniformes; family Gobionidae; genus Gobiocypris; species Gobiocypris rarus. The sequence goes on along the minus strand of CM040924.1, from coordinate 14,701,767 downwards.
GGTTTAGAGGATTCAAGTTAATCTGTAGGCACTAATTCATGTAAGAAGTTAAAAAAAGAGAGTATTATAGTAAAAATGAATTAATAAAAGCAACCCATTTTGCTGGGTTAAATGAACAACCCAAATTTCCTGGTAAAATTAGCCCAACATGTGTTATGTTCTATATTTACCTAGCCCTTGGGTTAAAAACAACCCAAATTTGGGTTGTTTTTAACCCAGTGTTTTATAGTGTATGCATTGACATCACGTTCCCGCTGGGACACAACCCCTCAGCCGGACTGCACAGCGAAACATCCTGCAACATGACTAAATTTAATAGGGGAAACTGGAAAAACAGGAGCAAAACAAACAATTATCTTGTTAAATTAAAGGCAGTTGGACTCGACAGTGATGCTGTCAACTTACCAAAGAACCATTGGTCCGTGGACACTGACGTGGCCAGGAATCGGGTGTCTTGACATTTATTTCTATGCCAGGGATATCAAATCTGTATGATCACTTACAGTAAAGTGACAAGGACATCAATGGTTATTCGAGTTGTTTCAATATATTTTGAGGAAAGTTTTCAAGTTATCTGGATAACGGTCAGCGGTTACAGTCAGACAGATGAGCTCAGCAGTATAACTGAATCTATTTAAGAAGTGCTTTGTGTTTCTGTCTCTCTATCTATCTATCCATCCATCTATCCATCCATCATCTATCTATCTATCTATCTATCTATCTATCTATCTATCTATCTATCTATCTATCTATCTATCTATCTATCTATCTATCTATGCCCCACCTACTGTGACATCATATGCATACCCTCTATTGCGATTATTGGATGGCAAAAGTGCTACAAATAATGCTCAGTGAAGTTTTGTTAACGCATCAAATGAAAACAGCATAGACAGCCAAAAACTGATTCGGGGATTTAAGAATCGATATATAAGAATCAGTTCATCAAAATGAAGATTGATTAAAATCAAGAAATTGATACTGTCATGTCAACCCAGCCCTAGACGCAGCTGACAAGTTTACCTTTTGCGAGGCGCTAACAAAGACTTTAGATAAATAAAGTGCAAACTAGCAGAATAGGTCCCGCCTTCTAAATAAAAGAGCCAATCGCCAATTGGTAAAGTCATCAAGAAACAGTCAGTGTTCTGAAATGCACACTTATGACTGCACATGCGCATTGGCTGTTCCAGTTTTTTGTCAGAATAATGAGACAGTTGTCAGATTTCATTGGTAATTTCACATATGAAATTTAATCATATAGGAGCTGTACTTACATGACTGAAAAAGCTGCCGAGAAGTGTTTCAAAGATGGCCGCCGAGTGAAATTATTTGCTTTAACAGGTCTTTGGGGCTTATTAAACGTCGCTGTTTGATTATTTTGGTCCTGGGACACCCGGGACTAAGTTTAAAGGCAGACTAGTAACTGAGACTGTGATTAAAGTATAGTATTATTACAACAAGACACTGAAGCTTAGATGTCCAACCTTAAAACTGAACTCCAGAAGGTCTACAATCAAACTCGCCTCTAGCATGAACTTCTGTTTTAGCATGTCACGTCACATGCCAGGTTACAACAAAGAAGCACTTCTGAAGGTGCATGCTAGAGGGCACAACATATCCTCACAGGGAGAAATACAGAGGGTGTTTCCAGGAATTTGGGGATAATAACTAAATATTTTGGGAAAACTGCAGCTTACAAAAACAAACCCAAAACTTTGAGGTCTATATCGGTGCACTTCGATAAAAAGCTTTATTAAAAGACAAGTCCAGACTAAGGATACATTTTACCTGAAGATGAGATAAAGTATTTTTGTGTCTACGTAAAGCATGAAATAAGATTAAGTTGAAATGTTCAAGGTGTGGAGTACTTTAAGAGCTGATGAGTCAAAAGAGGAGGCAATGTAGAAAAAAAAGGCAACAGGTTTGACCAGTCTTTCATTCTCTCTCTCTCTCACACACACACACACACACACACACACACACACACACACACACACACACACACACACACACAAACACACACACACACACACACACACACACACAACACAGGTTAGGCCCTAATGCGCAGTAAGTTTAAAGGAAACGCTCTTGTTGTTGTACATTTAGGTCATTATCAAGTTTATCATATTATACCACCTAATGTTCAGGCAACTTAAATGTTTTATAAAATTATTTTTATTCAAAGAAATTATTACCTATTATTGGGATGCACGATATATCAGCCACCGTATCAGTATTGGCCGATAAATGTCATTTTTTAAATATTATTTTTATCAGCCCGATAAGAAAAATTGGCTGATATATTAAAGAGCACCTATTATGGGATTTAAAATGTTCCAAATATTGTTTTAGAAGTCCCCAACAACAGTTTTGCATGCATGTAATGACAAAAAAGACTTTAGTTTTCTTATAATATGCATTTATTTTTACCTGTTTTGACAGCGACTCTCAAATGATTCGTTTAGTGATTCACTTTTCAAAACCCCGCCTTTACGTGACGCTAATCTGCGGTGATTGGTCCGATGACCCAGTCAGTTGTGATTGGTATAGTCTGTGCAGATATTTTCGGAAACGGAACATCCATCACCATAAATGGTTTTCGGTTTAACAAGTTTAAACGCGTATAAAGGGTATGAACAAACATGGCATCAATTTTACCCTATAAATTCAAGCCTGAATGAAGGGGAAACGTCTGGAGATGCGAATGATCAACAAACTCAATTGCAAACACCACGACTGGAGCAGGATATTTCTCAATGGTAAGCATCAATGTAACGTTAGTTGTCACTTCAGGCCAATTGAGCGTTAACTCGATGCTTAAACATAAAGTTTTTACCAAAAAATTAATAAAAATGCAGTAACGTTACGTTACTACGTATGACTCTATTCTTAAAGAAAACTCCGAAAACAACAACAAACAATTTACATATCTCAATACAATTGTCATTGAAGACCTAGAAGCTAAACGGTGCTTACACAACAAACCAAACAATTATTAAGCATGCTACATAAAACATAAAAGCAAAAATTATTAATAACACTTACAGTTTGTGATACGGAGGAGGAAGCTGATGCAAATACACTTGGAACTGAACCTTCCTTCAATATCAGCCGGCTCGCGAATCCAAGTTTAATTGCATTTAAGTTGGTAAAGCAATCGTCTTCAAAATTGCGTGAACAAAGCACAAGGCTCGGACTATACTTCTGTGGTACAGTTGTATATATGAATTGTAGCCAATTAGTCTTCAAATGCTCAGATGAAAAAAGTTTGCTTTTGAGTCGCACTTGAGAACACAGCGTCTCGTTGCCATGATGTTTTCTAGTTTTCACTGGCGTGCGCAATAAGTGGGCGTATCGTATTCAAATAACTTGAGAAGTTGACGTCATCTAGTCAGAGAAAAAGCTTCTGTCTTCTAACGATTCATAAAAATGACTCAGAGTCAACTCTTACTTTTGAAAGACAATAACTTTATATACGGTGCACTGTCATATTTCAAACTTTGCAGGATGTTTTTGTTCACTTAGATCTATGTTACACACTACATGAAAGGTACATTTCAAAATTCCATGATAGGTGCTCTTTAAAGCAAATAAATAATGTATTATTTCCTTCAGCTAAATATGATTGGAATCACTTCAAAAAAGGAAAATAGTTAAGTGCAACATGTACAGTGAAAGTCTGTTATATGCTACCTACAATTATAATGAGAATATTATAATTGTGTGCATGGCCCATGGCTTTTAATGGCGAGGCTTTTGTTTTTGTAATCAGGCTCTCAAAAATGATTATAACAATTTGCATTCAGATTTATCAGCCAATTAATTTGCCCAAAATATCGGTTTCCAGAGAAGAGCAACCAATTGCAAAAATCAATATAGATCAATATTTTACTCTTTTGTTTTTCTCAATTAGTTGTTGCATATTATAATCCATTGTTTTTGTATTTTTAAAACTATAATAGAGGATGAGGGCAATTTATTATGTTATTTATTATTAATTATTTAAATCTAAAAAAGTGGTAAAGTTTGAACTTTATTATGAGTTACTCTGGCAAGAGCTTTGCAGCTTTGAAAACTAGTTAAACCTGGTCAAAATATGGAACATGCAAAAAGCTCCCTTTGGGGTCTAAAAGCCCTGGAAAGAAGTAGCTATGTCAGGTATCAGATGACTCTCCCAGCACTCGTGTGACTGCAGAGAGGTAATCTCACGCTAAAACCCTGCAATGTATTAAGATTAAATAAACCAGTAACCAAAATAATACAGACCATAAAGTGCTCAGAGAAGGAAAAGAGTGGAAGAAGATCATTTCAAGAAAGCAGGCTTGGAGAACCGTAAAACTCGCTCGCTGGTCAGTCATGGATCATCAAAAAGAATTACAGCTTATAGCAATGTCTTTATGGCCACACAAGGGGTGATGGAAAATGTTGATACATTACAGAACAAGTCCCTCTGGAGAAACCTAATGTCAAACATCTTGTTCAGCGCATCCCTTTCAGTCCCCAGACCAAACCACCAGGCTACAGATTTATTTGTTCACTAACCAAATAAAAAGGTCATACAAAATCGTCACAAGATATGTATTTATTACTTTCACTGATATGTGGAGCGATGACCCATGCATGACTGGAATGCAGAGGTTTGTAGTATAAGGTGTGCGCGCGCACTGGTTTATGACAGCATGTGCTGGACATTCTCTGTGGGTTTTTGAGACCCACAATGAATACACATATGACTCGGTTCTAAATTAAGCAGACTATGCCAACACTTAGAAATGTTTCAACAGTCATCTGTAAACTAATGCTGAGTCAGTAAGCAGTTTTTAAACAAACAAAAGTAAAACATTGGATAATGCTGTCAACCAATGGGTACACCACAAAATATTGAGAATTTAGGAATATTAAAGAAGAAAAGCCATAAAAAGGTGCCATTACTAAAGGAGCGTCATTGCACGTGTTCGGGCTTATCAGCAGAATGAGGCGTTGTCGCGTGCAGAATAGTTTTGCTGTTTGTCAGATGTCTTCAAATACTACCATACAAACTCTATGTCAACCGGCTATTCACATGCCATTAAACTTCATCATATACACCATCTGCATTTCAGTAAGGTGGTGAACGGTTAAATATGCTGAGAGAGAGAGAGAGAGAGAGAGAGAGAGAGAGAGAGAGAGAGAGAGAGAGAGAGAGAGAGAGAGAGAGAGAGAGAGAGAGAGAGAGAGAACTTGGCATACGTGACAGGCTTGACAACTGAAGTGGAGGTTATGAGTTTTTTGCAGACACCAATTTAACTCATTAGCTTTTAACTTAAGTTAAGACTTTTTGAGAGCTAAAATCCAATGCCATGTGCTCATAACAAGTGCTACCTGGTTTAAAACCCCAAACCCTGGCTGTAATAATCATTTAAAGCTCCATATTTACAGAACCGCCAACCTACTGTAACGTTACCTTGAACAACAACAACACGCGCAACTCACTTTCAAGGACCGTTTGCAGCAAAAAACTACTGATTTCTAAATGCCGCAAAATGCCTATTCACCGGTTATCATAAGGTACACACTCACCGATCACCTCCTGCAGCTCATAGTCATCCTTGTTGATGGACCAGGGTTGGGAGCTCAGGTCCTCCGACATGTCTCAGGATTGCGCACCTTTATTTAGATCCTGATGAATCCAAGCACTAGTGTTGGGTGCTTACAGAAAACAACGTGTGTATGTTACTGTAATCCGTAATGCAGTAGCATTCCAGCTCCTCTCCACGATTATCTTCGATAGCCGTTCTATCATTCCCAAACTTTGCCACCAGCGCCAAAAGCCCCGCCCACCACATTCCTACACACTGACGGGTGCATTAGACGGCCATCTTGGGTGTGTAATAACAAAGTCATCCTCACCAACGACATTAGGGACTTAGCTATTATCTGCCTTAAAGGGATAGTTCACACAAAAATGAAAATTAGCCCATGATTAGTCACCCTCAAGTCATCCTAGGTATATATGAAATTCTTCTTTCGGATGAATACAATCAAAGTTATATTAAAATGTCCTGGCTCTTCCAAGCTTTATAATGACAGTGAATGGCTATTTATGTTTTGAAGCCCTTAAAAGTGCATCTATCCATCATAAAAATAATCCATTTGGCTCTGGGGTGTTAATAAAGGCCTTCTGAAGCAAAGCGATGCGTTTGTGTAAGAAAAATATCTTACAGATATTAGATGCATTTTTATGGACTTCAAAACAGAAACAGCCATTCACTGCAATTCCAATGCCATTCCAATGCTTGAAAGAGCCAGAACATTTTTTAATATAACTCCGATTGTATTCGTCTAAAAGAAGAATGTCATACACCTAAAATGACTTGAGGGTGAGTAATCATGGGCTAATTTTCATTTTGGGGTCAACTGTCTCTTTAAAAATATCTACCATGAGACTGCACATTCCAGCAAAATTTCAGTTACTAGCTATTTAGTATTATTTTCCAGTATTACCAACAAATGTAAGTATTATTTATTTGGTGTAAACTATAACAAATAACTAAAATATTTGCAGGGCTAAGCAAGAAGAAGAATTAAGTATTAAATATTAATTGTAGCCTATCTTAAACGTCAATAGCCTACAGTACTGCTAAAAGCATAACCTCCAAAACCTGGTTCAGCACTTTCGTTCAGGGTCAATTACTGCAAAAATTGGTGAAAAAACTATAAAACGCATTGTGCCTTTTTTTATTATTATTATTATTATAGCGCCATCTCGCGGAATAAACAGTATGCCATCCCACAAAAACATGAAAAGGTAGATTTCCAGAAATAAGTCAAGCGTAAAAATTGAATAGTTTCTTTTAATTATAGCACTATTATTTATAGTGATACAATTAAAAGAAACTGTTAATAACATTACCAGAATGCCCAACAGTGTAAATATAGCGCTAAAGTAATTGCTGAGTGTCACTCTGAAGATTTATTTCAACAACCAAGATTTTTGTTAATATTAATTTCTGTAAATTCATTTTAGAACGTAAAACGGAATGTTAAAGTGAGACAAACCAATTAATTGAACAAAACATCACAGAATTCATCAAACCTAAGCTAATGCTTGTCACTTCCTGGAGGATGATGTCATTAAGCAACTGACTTCAGTTAAAGGGATATTGCAAAAGAGAACGCAAAGTGAAATTGAGAACAGGAAAATACTATAAAATGAGGATCGATAACAACAACATTCCCAAGAATATTTAAATAAATTCCATGTTGTAAGTGAACCCTAATATGAAAAAATCCCTAATATTAATGTTATGATCTATATAAAATGAAAAAGAATCATAAAATCTCCAAGGTTTGCTGCAGAGGTTTGTTGGTTTTTCTAATCCGCTTCCGAAGAATGCATTTCTAGCTGCTTCAGTAGAAACAGTTTCCACTAACAGGAAGTGTGGTAAATGTGGTCAACTTGATCTATATCTCTACAGACGTACTTCCATCTTTATGTATGTATAGATAGCTACACATAAATTACCTATTGTATGAAATCTGTATGTTTTTTGCTATTAAGGCAAATAATATGCATAGCAGCCAAATATATCTTTATGTAGTTGTTCAATGCTATCAAATTTACTGTAAAAGTTTTTTTCATATATATATATATGAAATTTTAATATAACTATTCAAAATGACCTGTATAGCTAAGATATGCATCAACACAAACCCAATTACATAAATTGTTAAAGCAGAAAATTGTGGAAACAAATCTTTTGAAATTAATTCTATGCCAAATTTAAAATAGAAAGATTTTAAAAGAATTGACACAATAGTCACACGGTCTGATCTAACTGATTAAAAGCCAATATCTTTTCTGTGCAGATGAACATGTGTCGTCAGAGGCAGATTGAGGTGTTCAAGAGTAAAAACATGGTTAACCAACCGTGACTGTGAAACCGAGATAAAGATTGTGACAGCGTGTGAATCTGTTTAAGCTGCTAACTAACCAAGAAATTCCGCGTAATAATGCTCATGGCACATAGCAGAACACACATAATATACACAAACATATTTCACATGAATATTTTATAACACAAAACACTGCCAGTGTGAAAGACATTAAAAGTACATTAAAACATCAGAGCAAAGTATACATGTTCTTATGACGTGCCCATAGTAACAAATACACTGTTATTGATGATGACATTGATGGTTCCATGAAGAACCATCCAAATAACATTCCCATTCCACAAAAGGTGCTTTTGATTAAAGAGTTTTTAATGTTGTTTATATATCTATGTGGTGTTTTTAATATGCTTTCAGACAAACCATGTGCAAATTCATAAGTCAACACCATTGCTGATTATTTCTCCTTAAAACTGCAGTGAACACCAGTGTCTCTTACGTCACAAACTACATTGTAACCAATCACGGCACGTGCCCGCCGTGGGCTTTAGCATCATCATCATCATCATCACTACTGGGCTGCAAAAGCAGCGGAGTTTCAAGCGACGCCTTACCGGTATATTTTTATGTTGAAATGAAAAATCGTGTATGTTTAGCAATATAGCGGGTGAATTATGTATATGATGTATATTATGATGAAATATATGCCTTTCTCAACTGACATCCTATGATGTTCAAAGCGTTTCTAAAGATACTGATGTTTAAAAGGCAGCTGTCTGACTCTGAGATGTAGAACGGGAACACGGTTTGTGTAATATTAGCAACACATTATTAGCTGTTTGATTACGCAGTCAAGCAAAATTCTAATCATACTAACTACCGTTATGTGTCCGACGTTGTAAACAGCGATAACTTTGTGAAGCGTTTACTACAGTAACTTTTACAGTAGTTGAGCAAGTGAATCTCTGAGCTGGTGCGATTGAGTGGAGGCGGGGCTAATTTGTATATTCATGTATCCTAAAATGAATATCCTGAATAAGCCATATGAATATAATGAATAAGCCAAAATAAAGATATTCATGGATACTAAACAAAGCAAGGGTGTACGTTACATTCAAGCTATTTCAGTAAACCGACTGGATGATTATGCACATTCACATTACACATGCAAAAACACTTAACATAGTGGACACAATACAAAAGAAACACTTGTGAATCTCCAAAACAAGATTTGGAATGGTGTGCACCCTTTTGATTAGGGCAGATATAAATACCATAAAAAAGTACCTTTCTTATAATGGTCATAAGCTGGACTCAATACTGAGTCTGAGAAACTCTCCAAACGAGCAAAAATCACAGAAGGTACTTTCCCTTCATCCTCCATAGAAAATAGTGTGCTTTACTGTGACAGTATAGTAAACCTTCAGTGAATCTATTGAAAAGTTCAGGGGAGTGAGAGCGCCTTGGCCAGCCGGGTCCAGAACCAGGCCTGTGTCCAGGGTCTGGTGTAATCACAGATGGTCAGAAAACGGAGAATGCTGGGAAAAGGTTTCTTCATGGTTTTGTAGACAACAGGGATAAGGCGTTTAGAACGAGCTCCTGCAGCAGAGACAAAAGTGAAGCTGGTGTGGTAAAGGCCTGGGCGACAGTTAGTTTTGGAAATAAGAACATTTCTATGCTGCTTTTATAGCTACATTTACGGTCAAATGCATACTTCAGCACAGCTTACAATATTTTTCATATATCATATAAAGAGATGACAAATATATAGGTTCAAATATAGCTGCAAGCAGTGATGACGGCTCAATCACCACCTGTTGGCTATAGAAAAACAATGCAAGGTGGGCACATGCTTTTATGTGGGTAAATATAGGAGGACTGTTATTTCAAAGCCTGTTGCATGTGACACACTTTCTGCTGTCAGCAGAAGCGATTTATGCTATATAATGTTCGCCATGCTGATCAACAGAAAGCTTCTTGACTTCTGCGTGAGCTGTGCTTTATTATGCATCACTCTGTTATTGACAATACACATTTTTTTGCATGTGAAATTTCACTTAAATTTAACAAATGTTACTGCACCTTTAGGCATGAAGATATTATAATTAAAATAACATCATGATTTTCTGTACAGGTGCTTTGAAACAAATTTGTGAAAAGCACTATACAAATGGCATTAAACTGTCTAAATTTGATGACAATCACATGAATCCTATTTAAAAATTCACTGCGTTCATACGCGTATGCATGTATGTATATGACATATGCAGCAAGTTTAAGTACCATGTAAAAACGGGCATGCCTAATAGCTGGCAACTCTTTTTTTACTCAAATTTGTAAAAATTGTGCCTCAAAAACACATGGGCCCTAATAAGCTCACTTACTTAGTAATTAAAACTGTAATGCAACTCATAAAAATATTAAAGAAGATACTGTACCTGGGCAAAGGCTGAGTGCAAACTTAGTCTGAAAGTCACAGGCATCACTGTCCAGATAGTCATCGGAAATTACCACCACCATCCTCTTACACCTATGGGCATATTTTTTTTATTACAACCATTACAATTGATTACAAACATTTAAAGGCACAATATGTAATTTTCAGCACTAGAGGTCGCTTATTTAAAACAAAGGCGTAGCTTGATGACGCCTTGATTTCACAAAATCATGGGAGTTGTTGTCTTTACCTCTACAGCCGGTGGAAGAAAATCAGACGGAATTCGGGCAGAAGAGCTAATGTATTAAAGATTTATTAACATTAGGCCTACTGTAGTATGAAGCAGGGTGGGATTGAAAGCCACTGGAGTGGAACAATGCTCCTGAAGCGTTTTTCTAATTAAAGACAAGCGCGACACGCCATGGTTTCTACAAAATAAAACCGGAACTCGAGGGTAATTTGGGTATGATGTCATTGATGGGCGGCACACAGACACGATCCATGTCCGCTTTAAAATTCCTTATTTCTCAATTTTTAACAATTCTTGGAATCATTTGTGAAAATGTAAGTCAACTCAATTTTGTTCAACAAACACTGTTCTAGTAGTTTTTGGATATTTGAATCCAAAAATCTTACATATTGTGCCTTTCAAGTAGATATTAGACAGTTCATCCAAAATTTATAACTGAAAAAAACAATATTAAAAATCTAGCCAATACTGATTTATGTTATGGTGATAGAAAAAATAAATGACTTATATGATATACTATTTTGTTAAAACAAATAAAAAAATAAAACTCACAACTGATATTCAGTTTTAGATTGGGTAAATTTTACAATTAAAAGTTTAGTTAATTGTCTGTGTATGTTCTTCAAGTGAGCATTGGATGAAAAATATCCCTAAAAAGACTTGCCTTTTTTCTATGAGCTCACTGGCGATGGTCCACACACACGTGCCAGGAAGAACGTCTCGGTCAAAGACACACAGCTTCAGGTTGTATTCAGTCTGTTCCAACTGTTTGATCATCTCATGGACGAACTGGAAGTCATTCTGACAGTAGCAGATAAAAGCATCAAAGGTCTCCGGTGTTAGTCCTGTTGAAAGTGAAGACGATGATTAGATTGGTAAACTGCTAAATAACTAACTCCACAGCGCATTCAGACACAACAGGAAAACAACTCACCTTCTGGATCATCATACAGCGTGATGCCTTCTCGCTCCTTCGTGCGGGGCCCACAGCTGTCCACCACCGGAACCTGGACAGGCTTCCTCAGTTGTCTTTCCAAATATTTCCTGCAGTCGTCATCTGTGCAAACACACCAACAAGATACAATAACACTTAGTTGGAGACTTTCGCTATCGTGCCAGAAAATCTATGCCATTTTATGTTTTAAATAGTCACTTCCTCTTGTAGTCATGATTAGTCATTCTTTTCTCAATCGAGGTCTTTGAGTATATTTGTGTTAAAAGGATGTGATGTAATAATGTCTGTTTCCACAATAACAATCTATATGCAAGAATTATATGAAATATTTTTTTAGGTAGGGTATGGCGGCTCACTTTTCTGAAAAATATCTTATTTTAAGTAGACAAGAATTGCATAAAAGCATGACCTTTCTTCTTCTTCTTTTTTACTTATGGGTTAAAACTGTGTAAACAAGGAAATATAAAATAATAACAACAATACTAATATTGATAATAAACTTTACTATATAAAGTACTTAAATGAACTGTAATATTTTATAATATATTTTAATTATTAACTTTAGTAGCAGCAGTAATAATAGTACATATATGATGTATTATTTATATTATATCACATAAAATATAAATTATGATATCAAAAATGTTACATAAACGTAGATGACATACCTATAATTTCTTTGAGATCTGATATAACATCTTTCCTTTCAGCTTTTTCTAAAATCGACAGTAAGTTTGCTACTGTGGCCTCTGGACGAGTTTCCCACTCAGTTAAAACCTTTTCAAAGGGATAGTCTCTTTTCTCGAAATTTTTGATCTCCAGGTAGGTAAAGTCCATCATCTCGGCGACTGTCCTCCAGTCAGCGGCCACTGTGTTTTGAGGATTCAAATACAGTCCCAGTTTCTTTCGGAAACTGCAGTTTAAAGCTGTTACTGGAATCGCCTCATGGTCTATACTCGACTTTGATGCCATATTCATGGACAAAATCTCACTGTTATCCACTGAGGTTGATAATCTCCTCGAGAAGAGAACGTGATTAACGAAAACAAGCTAAATATTTTAAGGTGTCATTTCCTGAAGCTACCGATGAACTTAAGGAAATTAAAACGTACTAATAGTAGTATGCTACGCAGTGCAGAACACTGAAAAACGAACAGTTACATGTGTTGTTTAGAGTCGAGTAAAGATTGAGGAAATGTTCGCAAAGAAACGTCAGAGAAATGACGAAATAAGCAGCCAATTACGTACAAAAAGGGAGGATCACTTGTTTCAGGGTCGGCTGTGAGAATCTAGTGCGCCATAGAGAGATTAGTCAAACACTGATCTCAGGCCTGCTTACAAGGGCAACACCAAATATGGACAATTTCCGAAAGGTTTGCGCTAGAAAGTTGACTGTGGTCGGAAAAAGGCTTAAAGTGGTTTCCTCAAGGATCCTTTTGGTTTAATGTAACAAATATTAGGTAAATAAATGTCTATGTATGGTTGGAGCATTCTCTGTGTTTAATGTATTGTTAATTATAACATTATTATAATTTAGTCAACATTAACAGTAAATTGAACACAGAGAATACTCCAAACTTAAAATTAAATCAAAAGAATGTGGTGAATGTTTTTGGAGGGTAAAAACAGTATCACTTAAAAAAAATGAAATGTTTGCATACACACACAAACACAAAGAAGTAAAGCAATTTTGTTTTTGTCCAGTAGCCAACATGCAGAAAAACTATTTTGTTGTCATGTGACAAGAAACCGACCCATAAAACATAGATTACCTCTTTAGAATATTACATATTTTGTGCATAGCTTTTTTGTTCAGGTCTTGATATTCATACCTCAAAAGGTGCAGGAAAAGTATTAAATGTAGCACTTTTTACTTAGTACACAGACTAGTAATCGTTGTGCTGAGCACACAGCTGCCTTTTCAAAACCAAACTGAAACAGTTTGCACTTCTCACTTCCTATTTCCGAATAAATGAAGAAAATATTCTGAATGTGCACATTTGTTTATAATTTACATCATATAAATCACCGGCAAAAGGCAAAAGGCAACCCCACACACACACACACACACACACACACACAAACACACACAAAATGTTATTTTTAAGTATAAAAACCTGAAAAAGGGTCATCATCCTTGACTAGGTTATTTGCAGATATGTATTGAAAACAAACAAAAATACAACATTGTATTCAATACAATATCTACAAACACATGAATATTAGAGCTACAGTTTGTCATAATGTCCTCAGAACGTGAGTAGCTGTTTCTGTATCTGCATGTGAAAACAGATTCAGAATGAACAACACAAAACCACACTTTTCATTTCCCCTTCCTGATTCCAGTCTGTAACCTGAGCAGATTCCTCACTACTCTGTGATGTAGCTCAAGAAAAAGCAATAATCCACTACATCTCATCCTCAGAAAGTCTTTTTCTTGGAGAAGTAGAAGTCAATGCCTCTGTCTTTGTGTTGTCTTGGTGTGTAAGATGAGCCCTTTCTCCCTTTTGCTGATGATGGACCGGACTGAAAAAGAAACCACAACCATTTTTTTTTAATACAAGCTTGCATTTGTCCCTAATAGTCAATAACGATCAGTTGTTAATAATCTTACGGATTTGTTGTTGACATGACGGCTCCACTCGGGTGCTATGACGATGGGCGAGGGGTATGTGTCGTTGAGCGAAACCTTGGCGTGTGAGAGTGCCGAGTTGCTGAGGGTCCAGGGCGTGTGCACGTCCCCACCTTTAATACCTCCAAGCTCTGGAACCCACTGTCGGACATAGTCCCCCTTCACAGATACAACATTTAGTGTCAATTTTGTGCAGAAAAATGCCTGCATTAATCTCTCTGACTCATAAGACACAAGTGTAACTTCCTTTTCCTATATTTAAACTTACGTTCGTAGCAGAACCTGCTTACTTCCTGCTATTTATAATGCTATTTCATGCATTCTGAATTATTTACACTGTTAAAGAGTTGGATTTTCATGCTTAACATGGCCAAAATGTCAAAAAAACGAGTTGGACATCCGACAGAGTATTTCTGTGCCAAATATAACGGAGTTCTGTGTTTGTTTGTTCCCGGTCGGAACCGCAGGCGGTGAGTGAAACTGCATCAAATGTCTGTGTTTTGTTGGCAATCGACGCATAAGTGCATATCATGTAAACACCACGAACGTATAGTGAATCGAAAGTTGTCCAGGGATAATGCCATGATGTATTGTGTGTGTGTGTGTGTGCCCATTACACTTTAGCTCCGCCCACTGCACGCCTGCACAAGCTCGGGTGTTTTCGAAAAATATTGGTAAAGCCTATCTGTCTTTTATAAATATGATAAAACTAAAGACTCTTCTGGGATATGAAAGATGCAGTACTACTCTATAGGTACTCAAGATTAACATGAGACTGGCAGAAACTGTGTGTTATGTCCCTTTAAGTTAGCCTGGATGGCAGCCGAATGTAGCCCCGCCCACAATTTTTTTTTGCTCTGGCAATTTGGTCTGGAATCGCTCCATAGAGGAGTTATTACGCCCGAACAGAAACTGTTCGGACCAATGAAATTGTCGGGGCGGGCTTTAGACGATGATGGACAGATGATCAACAGTAACGTAATCATCCACGTCATCAAAGGCGTTAAAGGGTTGAATTTGGTCTTATCCTAAACAGAGAACTTGTTCGTATATGCATTCACCTTCACTATTTCTCTCAGAAACAATGATCGTGTTGGTAAGTACTCTGTGTATCCTTAAATTATTTAATTACAATACCGGTAAAGATCGTTTACACTCATCTTTTTCTTCTAACATTGCTTAATCCAGCACGCATGCAGACAGGGTTGCCACATTTTTTTGCAATGTCGCGCACAATTGCTACTCAAAACTATAGCCCAAAACAAAAACTTTCCGGGGGGTTCTCCGGAAAAAAATGGCGTTTGGTTGGCAAAATATGTTATTTTGGCAAGGTTGCCTGCTAAAATTCGCATTCCTGGGTTTATATAATCACATAATTGGGGTCGCTTCAACCCGCGGACATGGAGAAAAACACGGACTTGGCAACACAGTGCAGTTGAGCTCTGTTGACATTTGACAACTAACGTTACGCGTCTGATTGGTTGTGGGTCTATCCAACTGAGGTCTTTCCTGGCTCGGTTGAGACACGCCCCATAATCAAAGCTCAATGGAGCGGTACCAGACTCATATTCTGACTAGAATTGAGTATGGCCACGCCAGGCTACCTTTAAGTGACAATAAAAATCATTTAAAAGTGGAAAACACCAGGACGTGTATTTACAAATATGATCAATTTAGTCCATAAACGCAGCTGTAGATCATTTTAATAATTTAAACATCTATTGTATGTGCTGATATTAGATAGAATGTAACTGAGCACTTATACTTAAAATTCAAGATTTATTTTTATATTAATTGTTTTATTTATTTAAATGTATTTAATATTTTTTTACAAAAGGCTGTTAATTGTTTCCATGCTTTATGAATATGATTCAAGTTTAGGCCCTAAAAGCATACTTTTTTTATTTTTTATATATATTATATAAAATGTGCACTGAGCACTTTTAAACTTGTATTTCAAAATTTATTTTATTTCATTATTTTATTTTATTTTGGATAACACTTTATTTTACAGTGTCCTTGTTACATATAGTAATAACTATAAATTATGCATTATTACAATGCAACAAGGAAAGTTTAAAATAAAGTGTAACCTCATTTTGCTTTTTTAATAGATTTTAATGTCCCTTAATTAAATGCAAATCATTCCGAAAGGCTGTTCATTGTTACTAAGCTGTTCATTTATTAATTTAATTTTATGTTGACTAACTGTCTAATTTTGGTTTTCCTTGAATTGTTTTAGAATTATTTTACTGTTTAAATGATGTTCCATTGTGACAGCTTACCTCTATAGTATACAGAAGTTGTCACAAAAGTTGAATATGTGTACAGTGAACTTTAAGTTCTCCTACTTATAATAATACACTTAAAAAAATTAAAAAAACCTACCCGAGAAATATTTTCTGGGGTAAAAAGCGTGACACCTAGTCTCTCTTACTTTTTGCTTAGATGTAGGCTACTAACAAAATGTATGAATTAGAATGAAAGTGTTATTTGGTTTTATGTGCTATTACAATAAGAGACCTGTAAAAAGTACGACTTACGTTATTGTCATAGTCTAGTCCTTGTTTGATCATATTAAACTTCCTGTTTTCTCGTGGGTCATTTCCTATTCCGGCACTATAGAGCCAGTTTCCATAGTTGCTGCAGACGTCATGGTCCACCTGATGACAATGAAAGACGATAGCGCATCAAACAGCAGCAAAGAGTAGAAAGCATCAACCCACACCTACAAATATACTGTAGCAAATGTTTCTCACCAGCAGGAATTCAAACCACTCAGCGCCCAGTCTCCAGTCTAAGCCCAAGTCCTTGGTCAGAAAGCTGGCCACATTTTGACGTCCTCTGTTGGACATGAATCCTGTCAGTGCAAGCTCCCTCATGTTCGCATCTACAAACGGCACCCCAGTTCTCCCCTCTGGACAACATGTGGAAAATATTTTAGTATTAATTCACAGAAAATCAACTGAAGTGTGTATTCTTCAGTTGATTTATGAAATGAAGTACAAAATTAAGAATTAGGGAGAAGGCTGGCAGATTCTCTGAGGGACACATTACCTTTCCATGCATTGAACATTGTCATATCCGTCTTCCAGGGCACATCTTTGTCTTGCAGACCTTAAGTTCATAAGGGACAAAATGATCATATTCATTATTTAAACATCCATTTAATTTGAATAAGAGATATTAGAATGTAAATGAGCACTTATTAAGGATCAATTATTTAAGAACTGGTGGAAGATGTGTTGTATTGTATTTTATTTATTGTACTGCATTACTCATGATTATGTGTTGTTTTTGCTTTGGCTTCCTTGGCTAAATGTCAGTTGAAGTTTAAATAAATTAAAAATGACAAAATTTGACCATTTTGAGAATTTTGCCCTCCACATTCACATACAGGTAATAAGGGACGAAATGATCATATTATTAATTTAAACATCCATTTAATCTGAATAAGAGATATTAGAAGGTAAATGATCACTAGAAGTCTGTTATTTAAAAACTGGTGAAAGTTTTATTTTATTATTTATTTATTTATTTGTTCATTCAATTATTTATTTTATTGCAATGCAATGCTTATGATTATGTGTTTTTCTGGCTTCCTTGGCTTAAAGGTGTACTATACAACTTTTCCGTCCGCTAGAGGGCGCCTATTCTAAACAAAGGCATAGTTTGATGATGCCAAGTTTCAGCGCTGAATCTTGGGACATGTGGTCTTCACCTCACAGCCGGTGGGGAAGAATCGGGATAGGACTCGGACAGAAATCATGTTCATGGATGTGATTATTAACGTTACTGTAGTATGAAGCAGAGCAGGGGGTGAGTGTTGAGGAAGCTGAGCAAGGCCGCTGGAGAGATTGTTATGCAACACACGGCTCGCGAGCAGCGGGACTTTTATTATGACGGGACACAGTCGCCAGCGCCATTTCCGCTTTATAAGGTAACAGCTCTGTTTATCATATTAGATACATTTGAGTGTGTTTAAAAAGATGTTATGACGTTACTCTGTGCGTTCGCTCGGCGGCTGCTGTGACACTTGTTCACACTGCAGTGAGAGTAAAGCTTTTGTTTATTTGCAAGAAATTAAATCAGCATAATTTTTCTTCAGCAAGACTGCATTAAATTGAGCAAAAGTAAAGACATTTATGATGTTAAACAAATATTTGTTTCTATTCATCACAGAATCCTGGATAAAAGTTATTATATTTTCCACAAAAGTATTAAGCAGCCCAACTGTTTTCAACATTGATAATAATAAGAAATGCATCATGTGCAGCAAATCCTCATTTTAGAATGATTTCTGAAGGATCATGTGACACTGAAGACTGGAGTAATGATGCTGAAAATTCAGTTGTCATCACAGGAATAAATTTCATTTTAAAATGTATCTACTGTATTTTTGATCAAATAAATGCAGCCTTAATAAGCATAGCAGACTTATTTCAAAAACATAAAAAAATCTTAAATGCATACAAAACAAATCCAGACTTACCATTTATATGAAATAATCTGTTTCCATATTTTAAACCCACAAACTTGAAGTAATCTCTCCACAGAAGTTCAAATATCACCCTGGTGAAGACAAATTTAGTATTTTTGCACATAAAAAACCTTGAAATGAGTTATTTGAAAACACATTCCAGTTACTCACCAGTATGTGCTTTGGTTGGCGGTTCGTTCGGCCTCATACTTCTTTATCTGGTCATAGATGTACCTGGGTGATATGCAGCCCAACGCAAGCCTGAAGATGAGTGAAGGAGGGTCAGCCTTAGTCTGTGCTATGCTTATGCGTTATGAAAACATCATTTCGAAGGCTCACCAAGGAGAAAACTTTGTGGAATAGTCCACTCCGATCATGCCATTCCGAGTCTCCTTATAAGTCGCGACGGCATTCTGTGATAAAACGAGAGCATTCAATAACCCTCTCTCATTGATTAAGTTATATTAGGAAGAAGGAAGAGCAGGCTCACTGTATCCCAGAAGTAATGTTTCAGCCTAGCAAGAACCTCGGTCTCTCCACCGCGACATGGGAAAGCAGAGCGGCAGTCCATCACTGGCTCTGAAACCACAGATAGGAAATTTATCATGATTATTCTTTGTGGTTAACATTACATAAATAGTTTTTTTTCCCTCCGAATATACTCCCTAGGATCGTTCAGTCATCTGAGAAGAAATCAGAGCACAATTAATGTAATACTGCAATAGAAAGAGGAAATATCCGCCTTTTCACCGTCCTGTGTTAGATTTGTATCTAGAGATATTGGTGCAGATTACTCTAAATATGATTTAAATGTGAATAGCTACATTAACATAAAATCATTCCGACTGATGAATCCGAATATAGTATTTACATGAATGCTAAATAAAGTGATTTGTTTATGTCACACGCTTTAAATCAGATTTGATTTTTCGACAAACATAATACTATATTCTTTTTTTATGAGACAACGACAGCTTGGACATTCGGAACATTCCAGTTTCCAATCTGATCAAGTGTTTACATGTCCCAACGAAAGAATTAGAAAAGGTTTAAACCATCAACCTCAGGCCTTTATTCTAAAGTATTCAGGAATTACATCCATTTATGTTTATATAATGTTTTTTCAAATCTACATTCAGAAAGGGGAGGGGTTACACATATTCCAGTACAGACAGTAATGTAAATCTAGGTACCTGTCTGTCCCAGGCACTCAAATGTCGGTATAGGACCCTCGTCCAGTCCAAAGGGAAGAGGTTTAACCTGTTCCGGGGTGGAAAGTACCGGCCGCACTCTGCACTGTCCCTCAACCGCCTTTCTGAACTGGGTGTAGACATCGGGTAACCTTTCAAAGACAGGATATCAAGTCACACATTTAAATTGCTGACCTCACATGCATCGAAACTGACACTGTAATTAGTAATCAGGTCCTTAAAAAGGAAGTTACAGTAACTGTGGAATTCCAGTACTTTTCTGTAAAGTTTCCTAGGAAAGTTAACTTGTTTTACAAAGCTGTGCTAGGATGAAGTTCCTGCTAACAGGAACAGTGTTGGGTGTATCTAGTTACTAAGTAATTTTTTACTGTAATTTAATTACTTTTCCCTTGATAAAGTAAAATGAGAGATTACTCTTATTTTTTCTGTAATTGAATTAGTTGCTTCTGATGTCATTGAATAAAAATAACACTTTTTATAGACTGTAAAACAATTAAATATATAATATAATAGCAGAATTAACATCTAATGCACGTTTAAAATGCATGATTTTATGTATCATTCTCACATTTGTAATACTTTGGTTAGTTAATAAGAATAATTTATGTAGTTTTTTTAATTAATTAAGAGATTTCATGTCTATCCTTAAATCACTTAACTAGTCAAGGGAGAGAGTAATTTGTACAGTAATGCAATTGCACTATTGAAGATGTAATTTGTAACTAATAATTAATGACTCTTTTAGATTTTAACACTTTTTTATTATTATTATATGTTAGCACCAAAATCTATTTTAATGACAAGAACAGATTAAAACAGTTTAAAACACAATAACAAACAATTTTTATATATATATATATATATATATATATATATATATATATATATATATATATATATATATATATATATATATATATATATATTATTGATTATAAAATAATGTCTTAAATAAATACTTTTTATAAATTCTATAAAAGAATAGAATATCCTTAAATATATAATTCTCATTTAACGTTTTATTACACTCTTTCAATCAAGTTCCTGTTTGAAAAAACGTTGAAAGTACAGTATGAAAGATCTAATATTTATATTAAGTTTTTTTTATGGTCAAATATTATGTAGGGAGGCATAGACAGAGACCATTAAAGTTTCATAATACTCCCAAAATGTTTTAACATTATCATTAACTAAACTTAATTCAACACGAGTGTTGTTCGTTAACACTAAAACTATTAAAAATCATTTTTGTAATTAAAATAAAGCTGAAATAAAATATTCATTGAAAAACTTAAACTAAAACAAAAATTACAACTTTAGTTGCATTAGCAACTAATTGAAATAAATAAGTTGAAGTATCAAAATTAATAAAAATAAGTGGAAGCAAAACATAAATATTAAATGAAAAACTATAATAAAAAAAAATATATATATATATATATATATATATATAAAATAGCTCATTCAAAATATGAATAAATACTATAATAACATATAAATGATACTATAATAACACTAGTCCTACCCTCCAATGTGACGGAATGGCAGATCATCTCTGTGGTAAAGTGTAGACCCCCAGAAAGTCTGAACTTTGACTTTGTTTTGGCAGCAGATGTCCTTTAGCTTCTTCTCCACAATGGTTTCCTCTGACGCCACCTTCAGGTAATTGACAGAAAGACTGTAAATACTGAACTTCTACATTCATATACAGTGTTTATCCACTCTTAAACACACCTCCTCATGAAATGCCACAGCTGTGACTGAACCCAGCTGCTTAATCAAATCACCAACAACATCCTCTGGCTTTCCTTGTCTGACCAACAGCGTGCTGCACAAAGGCATACAAACACATATTAATCAATACAGTATGTGTGGACAGAATGTACATCCTGTGCGTGATGGAAAATTCCCACCTGCCCCGTTTCTTCAGTATTGCCCTCAGGTCTTTCACACTGTCCAGGAGGAAATGTAAACGGAACGGACCAGTCTTAGGGAAGTTGAAGCGGTGGGTGCCCTGGTAATGACGCGGGTCGAAGCAGTAGAGTGGGACTATGTGCTCGGCATTCCTCTGAGCCCAGTGAAACACCTGGATGAATGGAGAAAAACCTGTTTGTCATGCTTTTTAATAGATCCAACAAAGCTTAACGTGTCAAAAGCAAGCAGTGCAGTTCATAAAATCACTGTTCATTTTCACAATGTAGTTCATAGACTGAAAATGTATTTACTAACAAAAAAATACTGATATATAGGTAAACATATAGGGTAGTTTATCGGTAATCATCACAAGGGGCGTGGTCACATGCTAGCACTTCTATGGAGGACTAAACTTTCATTTAAATATACATTTATAATAAATGACTAAATGGAAAAAATTTTTTAAATGTAGCCATTTTTATATATATATACACTCTCCTTAATTCATGTATTTTTGTAATAATTTATTGTATTTTATATTTATTGTATATTATATTGATTTATATATATATATATATATATATATATATATATATATATATAGGTGTTGTGTAAGTCACTCTAAAAAAGTAATTAATTAATTACTAGCTACCAATTACATCTTAAACAGTGTAATTAGATTATTGTACTAATTACTCTCTCTAAAAAGTATTGACTTACTTATTACTTTATATATCCCATATTAACCTTGACCAGTTGAACAATAAAAGGATAGACACGATACTACACTTTTAATTTTTTCAAATAATCAATATACAATTGCATAAATTATTCTTGAACTGACATTCTTGAAAAACATGTTTTATATAGAATTGTTGTGGTGTGTGTAGTCTAAACAGTATTTAATGCAGTTACGTCAAAAGCAACTATAATTAAATTACAGAAAGAAATAAGAGAAATTAAGAATAATTTTTCCATCGAGTCATTGTATATGTCAATGATGTATATTTATATGCAAGTTTAGGCGCGTGTGACCACGCCCCTTTGTGACGATTGCCGATAAACTACCCAATGAGCGCCCAGATTCCGCTTAATATGGACAATGTTTCGCAAATAGATGAAACAAACTCGATTTAATATATCAAGTGTTCCGTTTTATGCGTAAACAGTTATATTAATAAGAGAATCGTTGAGACGTGTTAAATCTCGAGCGGGACATCATCATATCGAGCAGGACAAGACTATTCACATGGACAAGACTATTCACATGGATTTTTAGAAGCGAATTGGGTTTACTCGAGACAAGAGACTACGATTCTATGCTCCTATAGATTACGAACTATATCTATGATATTTACCTCGTTATCATGCAGACGCAGGTCGTTTCTCAGCAGACATATGACGGTGCGAGAAGCGGACATCCTGGCAGTCGGTCTTTAACAGTGTAAAGAAGTCTCGAGCGGTTGTGTTTACGTTGCAAATGCAGACCAGCAGCAAAGAAAGAGTGACGAGCACGTTAAGTAACATGCGCGTGCGGCGTGAGGTTACCAAACATGCAGTCTGAAAGCGCATGTGCTCTCCTTACCATAATATTACTCTGCCAATAAACAAAAAAGATTTTAACTCTTACAGTAAGGCACACTTGAATGGAACGCGAATGTCTGCACGGTTTAGAAAAATATAATACATATTTAAAGTGCTAGTTTTCAAACTGAAACACTGTATATATTTTCCTTAGACATGGATGTCAGATATAGCTACAAATAATTCTGAGAGCATTTGCTTAACAAGCTAATTTTATTTATATAACACTTTTCCAAAGAAAATCAATTGAGTTAAAAGTGCTTTACAGGCAAGAAAAAAAAACCGTATATTTAAAACTATTAAGGTTATTCCAGAGGCAAGGAGCATAACAGCAAAAAGTAGTATCACTGAATGTTTTAGTTCTGCTTTGTGGTATAGTTCAAATGAAAGAATCTGAGGATCTGAGAGTCCTTCATATACTGAAAGCATTTTTCACAGATAGTCTGAAGCAATTAATAAACTTTTTTTTTTCAATTAGAGAGAAATTGTCTAATTTTAGTTCTTTAGATGATAAAATGTTGTTTTGGTAATATTACTTGAGCTTTCAATTTAAAATCAAAGTCAAAGACAACTTCTAGGTTTTTCGCCTCTTGGGTTGGGTTTAATCCCAGTATTTGTAGTTAGGGGTCAATTTCTCTCTATCCAATAATCAAAACTTCTGTTTTATCTTGGTTGAGATGTCAGAAATGTTGTGATATCTAGTAATTTATGTCTTAGATCCAATTTGCCCAATATGAGAACATTTGCTTATTAGTAATTGCCAAATTTGAAAAAAAAAGCTCCAGCATCATTTATTTGCAGATGCCACTTGCTTTGATTTTATATCAAATGCAATGAAAGTCATACATTAACATTCCAGATATGCACTTTAAATATATTTATTTAAAGCACATTAATATTATTGACAACTGTACGCTTCATTATGAAATTTGACCTTTTCTAAGGTTTGCATAAAAAAATGATGCAAAAGATTGTAGAATAGGTATAGTGGTAACACATTACACTAACACTTTATTCATTTTAGGTAATGCTGCAACATTTACTAATACATTCAGATCTGTATCTGTTAACATTATAGGCCTATTTAATGAACCTGAACATGAACTGACAATGAACGGTTGTTTTTTTTATCAACGAACATTAACAAATAATAAAGACTGTAAGAAATGTATTGCTCATAGACCTTAGTCAGGGTAGTGCCATGTTTAATTTTTGACTGGAATGAAAACGAAGGGGATAGAATTAGGCCTACAGTGCATTCAATGGATTGTAGCCTACTATTGTAGCGTACCAATTGTTCAACTTTCCAAAAAATAAAAATAAAACATTTAGTAGACAAAACCTCCATAAAGCGTTCTTAAAAGTTTAGTTGTGAAAACTACATTCAGGACCTTTATACAGTGCAGTGGTCTGTTACAGCCTCGCTTTTATCCGCTTCAAATTCAATATGGCGTCTAACCTCACAAAGGTCTATTGTTAGTTAATGTTAGCTAACTGATTAACTACGTTAACTAACAGGACCTTATTGTAGTGTTATAATTTTGCTGTTGAAAATGAATAACATTTACATTTTCGTGTTAAAAATAAATAAAAATGTTTTAGCTGCAAGCAGCAATTAATGGAGTTCAAGCGTTTTAAGACCTTTATAGCAGCTATTTTGTTAGGCGAACCCTTTGTATAACACCATTTTCAGGTTTCACATTAATCATAATGTGGCACAATTGATACCTAAGGAAATTGAAGTGATAAACTTTTATAAAATGTGATTGTAAATTCTATAATAGATTTTTTTAAATGTCAAAAAATTTATGCAAAAGCAAAACCTGTGAAAAGAACAATATTAGTGAGTAGAATCATTGGCTCACTTATAGCCATTTTAGTGAGAGTTGCCCTGCCTCCTGTTGAATCTAAAATCTTTTGGCAATGAGGGTCTCTAGATGATGCATGTCAAGTTGAGGAAATCTGACAAAGGGCCTATGAGGAGTTTGAAAAAGTAGATTTTAATGATGGAAATGAAAGCGGAGATATATTAAGCATAAGATTCCAATGGTATAAATCATTTGTCTACGACAAATGGTCTAGGACAGGGGTCCCCAAACTCGGTCCTGGAGGGCCACGGTCCTGCAGAGTTTAGCTGCAACCCCAATCGGACACACCTAAACCAGCTAATCAGTGTCTTTATAGGCCAATTTAGCTGGCTCAGGTGTGTTTAATTGGGGTTGGAACTAAACTCTGCAGGACCGTGGCCCTCCAGGACCGAGTTTGGGGACCCCTGGTCTAGGAGATATGAGCACATTCACATTTTTGATCGCTGTAGCACCCCATATTGGTTATTTTGGCGGAGCCAGTGTATCTGAGCAAGACTACTACCACCCAAACAGGTTTCAATACTCTAGGCCTTACGGTTTGGTCTGTACGATCAGTTTTATGGCAGGATAATAATAATAAAAATCCAGACAATTACACAAACTAACAATATGGCACAGAAGCTGGTTGTAGACAATAAATTTATTTATTCAAATGTACAAAAATCACCAATAAATGTTTCCAGGCTTTTTCATCAAGGCAGCACAGAATTCTCCATTCTTAGCCCCTCAAAAACCAGTTTGGTCTGGTTCACTCTCAACTGAGATCATCTGAAACCCAGACCTCTCCACAATCATAATACACTGTGACTAAGGTATTTTGAATATAATGAAACATTATGACAGCTCGGTACAGCGTCTATTTACAATACAATCATCTTCAGCATCAGAGTGTCTTTGACAGCATCACTGAAGGACATTGATAAACATATTCCACTGTTAAATGTTTTTAAAATGACTGACCTCTCAGAATAAGGGCATCAGAGAAGGCACTATTTGCAACATGAATTGCTGCTGGTGTTTTTCTCGATTTCAAAAGCAAAAACAGCAATCATAGTATCAAGTGTTAAAAGTTGAACATTTACATTTGGACAAAATCAAAAATAATATGCCATGTACAAAACAATGTACATTTAACATCTGTTACATTGTGTCCATATTCATGATATAATGATGACAAAAAAGTTTGCATGTTTGAGTCGACAACTCTCCATTATAGGTTACAAATCAAGACAGCGACAGTTCTGAAGTGTCCGAATTCATAATTCAAGCATATCACTTGCTCTTTGGTTGAATTTGACTGAGCGAACAGTACAAGAATGCTAAATCACCAGCCGTAGTAGTCTTCTCTAAAATATTGCTCTGACACTTTAGGGTATTTTTCTATAATAATACAAAAACTTCGGTATTGTCAATGTGAATTAAAAAAAAAAGTATAAAAATATTTATTGAATCTCAGCTGATTATTCTATGTGCTCTATGCATGAGTCCAAGAGTGCAATGAGAATGTATTTACAGTGGTTAACTCAGGGTAAAGAGTGCTTTAAGTAAAACTTTACATAATATAAAAAAGACGTGTTTATACAGTCTTCACTAGCTGAAAAGACATGAAAAAATGATATTTCTCTGTCTCGTACTGTACCACTTTGGTGGTTGCATACGTCTTATTCTGTGTCGTTTTTATTTGGTTAGATTCTAACCATCAAACACAGTAATCTTAACAAAAAATTACTCCAACGAGTATTGTACAGTACATCCATCATTATATTTGCTCCATGAGGTCTGTTCTATGTACTTTCAATGACACTCAGGATTGGACCCAGGGATACAGAGATACATGAGCCATAATCAAAATCAACTCTCTTTTATGACCGAATGAATTCTGCTATACAAAAGACCATGTTTAACTCTCGCCACCTTAAAATGACACTGAATAAATTTGAGCCAAATTCAGGCCCTATGTGATTTGTTCAGCAACCCCTGTAGTAATGCATCAAGAGCGCTTGGACTGGTTTCAAGTGCATCGGGGGATCTGATAAAGTCAACTGGCAGTAATGCATGTAAACTATGCTATTGTAATCAGTATTTTTTTTCTTTTACCAGTGACACATTATGTGCTAATAAGTGTTGACACTTTGGATGGCATCCTAGCAAAGCTGGTTCATTCCCTAGACACAGGCTCTGTCCCAAATGGCACCGGGGTCAATGACAAATCAGAGCGTCCAAATAAAGAAAAGGAACGTACATTTTTAGAAAAGTATTCTTGTATATTTATGAGGTTCCATGTGGTTTTGAAATTTTACTACACCATTTTCAAGTTATAAATTTTCAATTTAATGACTATAAAAATGTTATGTGGTGTAACTATCAAGTAAAAAATTATATATTTTCCTTGCACCTTAAATACATAATTTGTATGTAATTATTTATATTGTAGAAATATAAATAAATGATTAAATCAGAATTAAAGGTTTAAAATTATTAAGGTTTTGAAGAGTCATGACGTTTTGAAACCGGAATATTTGGTAATTTTATTAATTAATCAAATAATATTAAATATTATACCAAACTACCATTTTTTTAAAGAACTTAATTATTTAAATTTTCTTCATTATCATAAAAGGGCAGTTGGATTTAATTAATTGAAATGTATTTTTGAATAAATGAATGGATCTGGACAAGAAAACAGCGCTATGTCATTGACCCACTCTCCAGTCTCACCGCCCTTTAAAGTATCGATACTTTGTCGCAAGGGATGTTGGGTAATAGTGTGCAGGGAAGTACTGTGGTGATGCTTTTCCAGGCATCAACATCGCAAAAATCTAGTAAAAAACAAAACAGCATACTGTGTGTTATATTGGCAGTAAATGACCAAAAATGTTATGAATTAACACTGCTGAGATGGTGTGTCTAATACAATGGCTGATGGCAATTTTGGCATCATTCCCCTTTCTGACCAACAAAATCTCTCCAAAAATGTTCTCCATCTTTTGGAAAGTCGTGGTAACACCATCTTGGATTTTTTCTTTTGCTTTTGGAGGAAATTGCAAACATTATATTTGCTATCATCCCCCATTCGCCACTAACATCCAACTGTTTCTCCGACGACTTCTGCTTCTGAAAACCCTGGAAATGTGAAAGTCCATTCAGCAAAAAGTCACAAGTGCGTCATTTGGGACAGAGCTATGCATGATTCTGATTAACAATACGGGAAGTGCTATTTGTTTTTTCCGTATGTAGTTTCCCCCTCTTAATGTGATATTTTTCGAGCTGCATTGAGGAGATCTGAAATACACATCCCCTCTTTATGATCAAGTTTGTTCTTTGTTGGCTGGTTGGTGGAAGGCAGAGTGGTGATTGTTCTCGGGCAGGTGTGTGGTTTTCCCTGGGGATTCAAGAAAGATCCGAGATCTGTAGGATCAAAAGCTGCCCTGGACAAAGGGGTGACTGAGAAGCCCCTCGGCAGTGGGCCGCCATTTCTCTTCCACAAAGATCTGCCGCAGGAAGTCCCTGCATGCGTCGGACACACCCTCAGGCAGGTTTGGCTTGGTCGGCTGGGTTGCGATCTTGAAAATGGCTGCCATTGCTTCATATTCAGCCCATGGGGGTTTCTGAGTTAGCATCTCTACGACCGTGCAGGCAACACTCCTGAGGAGAGAGAGACGTAAGGGACTGTTAGCAAACAATAGCTGTTTCCATTCATGTGTTTTTATATGAATTTTGGGATATCGCATAAAAAATGCTGGATGGAAACCCCACAAAAATACTTTTTCACTGCGTGTCTTTAGTAAAAGAACAAATCAGAGTCATGGGCTTTCCTGATTGCGGCAACTTTTATTTTATCACTGATACTTTACTCTAATTAGGAAGTGAAGGTTTAGTTCTTTTGAACACATGGAATGGAAATGTTTTATTCGCAAATGTTTTATGCGATATTCCACTTGGGAAGTGCATCAGATCTCACCAAATATCTGCTTTGCGTCCATATCCTTCTCCATTAATGACTTCTGGGCTCATCCAGTAGGGGGTGCCGGTGACCGACTTGATTCCCGTCCCGGACATGCAGATGGTCTGAATGCGCTTGCTAGCCCCAAAATCTCCCAGCTTCACATTTCCAGAGGAGTCCCTCAGAATGTTTGCGCCTGTGAGGAAACACATGTAGATTGAGTTACACCGGCAGAGATGTTTGTACGACCAATGATGACAACTGCATAAAATCATAAGCTGCCTATGGCTGATGGCGTTTGAAGTTTGAGACACGGTCTTTCTTCCCACGCTTCTAGTCGGAGTGATTTTCCGTTGCTTTAGCTGTGTTGCCTGTGAGATTTGCGCTTGTTTGAGTAGTGACTAATTCCCGCCAGCCGCAAGGTTTCCACACCCTGCAAGTCTCACTGTATTGTGAACGGAACATTAAGAAAGAATAAGAGAGGAAAGACAGCGGCCCACACTTCTTGTGGATATTTCCAATAGAGGATCTTCGGTTTGTTATGGGAATGACAGAGACTGTATTGGTCACATACGCAAAAAGTATGTGGCCTTAAAAGTATTTAGACACACTTAGAAATGTCTGAATGTAACTATATTAGATGCAAACAAATGAAACATTCCTAAGTATGAGCATGTTCCATGAATTTTTCATAATTTTGAATACTACATTATCTATAATCATCACTGTCAAAATTCTACAGTAACTACTGTATGTTACCTTACCATATACAGTGAAAAACTATAAATGGTTTAACATTGCATTATACATAATTGCTAGTAAAAACGATATAATTTACAGTTAAAGGTCCCTGTGTGACATCATATATTATTAAATGTTACATAAACAGTTTTATTTCTTCTTATTTGTGTAATAAAAGTATATTAGGGTGTTTAGTGTTACATTTTCTCTCATGTGGCTTTCTATTTTACCACCTGTATTATGATGGATATCAGGTAATTTTAAGATAAAAGGTAATATTTTAGAATTACTTAATAAAACGTATGGTCATATGTCATCCCAGATACCAGAAACATTGTTACAGTGAATTTTATGGTAACTACAGCTGCCATTTTTTCTGTCATCAGGATAATTTTTTAAAATCTAACTTCATGTGAAACGTTCTGCTTAAAAAGTGTCTGTGCCACATTTCTTTAAACAAATAAATTAAACTTTGTTACACTTTTGGTTGTTAATTTATTTTATATAGTGCAAAGACATTTATGCATTTTTAAGTGTTTTTGGGAACCACTTGTGCCTTCCTTAATAAACTGAGAGATTAAAGAGTGTCCATGTCTAGTAGAAGTCAAGCTGACACTGTCTGGTAAGAACATTTGATTTAGAGGATGTGTTTGATATTGATGCTTAAAAGAAATACCTAATAGACAGGTTGTTAATTCTGGTGAGAGTTTAGCCCTAAAGTCTAAAGGAATGCAAAACCTTTCCCTCTTGCTATTTTTGGCAATACCTAAGGAAGTACGAACACAAATCTAAGCCAAACCTCTAAAGTTACTCTACTTAAAGGATTAGTTCACCCAAAAATGAAAATTCTGTCATTAATCACTCACCCATGTCGTTCCAAACCCGTAAGACTTTTGTTCATCTTCAGAACACAAATGAAGATATTTTTTATCAAATTCAAGAGCTCTCTGACCCCTCCATGGACAGCAATTTAATTCACATTTTCAAGGAGCAGAAAGGTAAGAAAGACATTGTTAAAGGAACATGCCAACTTTTTGGGACTTAAGCTTATTCACCGTATCCCCCAGAGTTAGATAAGTCCATACATACCATTTGTATCTCCGTGTGTGCCACCGCTAGCCTAGCTTAGCACAAAGACTGGAGGTAAACGGCTCCATCTAGCCTACTGCTCAATAAGTGACAAAATAACACCAACATTTTCCTATTTACATGTTGTGATGTGTATAGTTACATCGTATACTAAGACCGATGGAAAAGGAAAAGTTGTGATTTTCTAGACCGATATGGCTAGGAACTATACTCTCATTCCTGCGTAATAATCAAGGAACTTTGCTGCCGTACCATGGGTGCAGCGGCGCAATGATATTACACAGCACCTGGTATTGGTTTGGAACGACATGACCTCTCCATGGACAGCGAGTGATTAATGACATGATTTTCATTTTTGGGAGAACTAATCCTTTAATAGCAAGACATGTATTTCAGGTGGTGCAGTGCAAGCGACCCTATCCTTTAGATTTACATTACAAAGCAACAGCCGAAGGTGATTTATGATTACTGTGATTTACCTTTGATGTCTCTGTGTACGATCATGTTGCTGTGTAAATAGTAGACTCCCTGTAGGATCTGTCGGGTGTATCTGCGGGTGACTTTTTCAGTCAGCGCTCCGTACGCCTTCAGCTGGTCTTTAATAGAGCCCTAGACACACATGGACACACAGATTTATCATACTGTTCAACAGAGTGCTATTAAACAAGACCATGAATCCCGCTTGAATTCAGATACCATGTTCAGGGTATAAAGTGCATGATGTGTTTTATTCGCAAACTATAAAGGCTTTGTATTTTTATTAAGAAACTTGAAAAACAAGCTGTCAGCATATGCTTTGACAGGAAACATAAAAACAGGACTCAAACCTGTTTACCAAAGGATACAGTGCAAAGGAAAATGGTTTGACCCATTCCAGATTTCCTGTTTGCAAATGTTTTGCTGTTTTATTTTTGTTCACACTGTATGCGGGGATTTAAAAATGTATTAGTAACAAGTAAAACGTATTAAAAATAGCTGCGTAACTCAAATTTTGTTGAGACTGGTTCTAAAAAATATACATCAAAATATGGGTTTATACTTATATATATTTTATACTTAAATGTTAATTTATATAAATACATTATTGAAATCAAATTGTGTATTTGTTAATTTTATTTTTAACTATTATTTAATCATCAATTTTTATGAACTAATATTCACAAAGATTAATAAATATTGCAACAAATGTACTGCTCATTGTAAGATAATCCATTATGCATAATGCATATCATTTTAATAAAAAATAAAACGATTTAATAAAGTATTTAATCATACATCACTATTAATAAAAATAAAACAATATTTAATAGTACTACCCTGTGTAAAATATCATAATTAAAAAAATAAACAAATTTATTTTTTACACAGTGGATATGAACGCTGAATTATATTTTTATTAAATGAATACTATACATATTAGTTATACAATAAGACATACCATTACAGAAAGAAATCTGGCGCACACACACACACACGCAATAATTTATATTTGCTTAAAAGGAAGTTTTCAAGGAAGTCACACTCAGATGTGTTTACAAAACTGTAGCTGGAAGTGTATAGTTAGACAGAACTCTGAACTTTTTTTAACTTTCTGGAAAAACAGATCGTAGTGCCAAGCGTTCCTCACATGTGTCTGTGTTTCTTTGAAACACTGGCGCAAACAAAGTTCATATTTCCTCAGCTTTCCTGTTTACACCCCTTGCCGAAGAAACAATGTCTCCTCAAGGACAACATCGTGAAACACCTGTGACGCAAACTACAATGCCTTCCTAGCAATAATACATCTGCACAGCTCCTTCCGAACAGTATTATTTTGTATTATGAAGTACCACAATGTCCTTTTCAATTTATTAAAATGAAGCAATGTGTACCGCACACGCAATCCTACTGTAATACACTACTACAGTCTACAGGCTGTAGCGCTCTTCTGATCCCTCATTATGCAATACATTTCTCACCTCATGTAACCCTATTCCACGTCCTACTCATTCAAAGTCTTTCTCCTGTTCCCTTCACCTCTGCTCTTATCAGGAGGCAGCAGTGCTGTGCAGAGCCTGGTGGCTTTGGCTCTGAGCTGTGATGCATCTGTCTGCCAGAGACCTTGGTGAAACATTCCCCTTTACCAGACAATATGTGACTAAGACACTCAGTCTGTGCATATTAAAATCGAGCTGACAGATGGGACAGACCACGTCTGACGCTCATTAAAACACCCATTTGCAGAGAAAATTAACTCGTAAAGCTGTGCGGTTGTGCTGACAAAGAACACTGTGGATATGTTCGCGAGCCAGTGACATTTTGGAGTGGGTTTGTTATTATTTGGAAAACGCAGATTCATTGTGAGTTTAACAATGTCATTTTCTTGAAACACAAAAAGGAGGAATTGAGAATGTGCCTGCTTAGTCTTGTTGTTTTTTTTGCAAATGCTATCTGTGTTCTTTTAGCTTCTGAAAGAAAAGAAAATAGGAATGGTATCGATATGCGTAGCTCTCAATTGGTTAAGATTTCAATTTCAATTTGATTCGACTTGATTTGTCAATTTTGCTTACATTTGGAAGAAATTCTGTCTTTCTACAAAGCTGGAAACTTGTCGCACTATATGGTCTGATTCACCATAAAGAAACAGTTCATAAGAGTCATTTGTGAAATGAGCTACACTGCTTTTAGTGTGTTTTGATTCACTAAAACGAACCGGTTTATATGAGTAATTGTTTTGTGAATCAGGCTACACTGATTTTGCTGTATATTTTGACTCCTTAAAAGGAACTGGTTCATAAGAATCATTTGTTTTGAGAATCAAGATACACTAGTCTTCCTTTATGTTTTGATTCACTAAATACACTGGTCTAGCTACAATGGTCTTGCTGTATTTTTTGATCCACTAAGAGTCGTTTGATTGTGAATCAGGGATACACAGGTTTCGTCCCAATGCACATACTATCCATCATAAACAGAATTTGAAATGAGAATTAGTGTGTCCTAAATTGTATTATGTTGTAACGAGTATTGTAAAGATACCTGGATAGTCTACTTTTTCAGGTTAGAATCCGACGTGCAGATCTGTGCACACTCTAATGGCTGATATTACCCACAAGTATAAGTAGGCGAATTGGGTGGCAGCATGGATGTGCTGTATGTTTTGATTCACTAAAAAGAACCAGTTCATATGAACCTTCTGTTTGTGAATCTGACCACACCATACAAGCTGTATGTTGTAATTCATTAAAATGAGTTTTTGTCAGTTGTTCAGGAATCGGGCTATAATGATACTATTTTCAATAGAAAGACATTCCTTGACATTATTTCATGGTACACTATCTTTTCAGGTAACAGTGGATATTAACAGCACCAATCAAACAGCACAATGTTTTGTAAACAAGGTGCAATATATAAAATACCTCATTTACACAGAAACAAATGCTAGTGCTAAAACGATTCCATTTAGACATAGTGTCTGGTTAACTGTCGATTGTCAGTGAATAAAGCCCTTTTCGGATGGGATTAGTTTAACATGGAGAGGAGGGGTAAAGTAATTATTACCAGAGCTTCTCAGTCATTTTAGTCCTGTCCGAATATGCCATCTCAGTAATTGGGCAATGTCGGTAAAGATTACAGCGACTTTTACCTTCTTTAAAGGTGCCCTAGAATGAGTTGAAACAATATTTTAAATTGTTCTCTGATATCTACATGGAGGGTATGTGGCTTATTTAAGGGCAAAACATTTTCAGATATGGTTTTACAGGTCCATTTACAACCCTAGAAATTGTCCCAAGAATGAAATGGTCTGTTTTTGCATCATTTGGAAGGGACATGAATATTAATGTTGAGCTCCACTCTGATTGGCTTATTTCAGCAGCTCACACAAGTGCAGTTGTTCAGCTAACACAATCCCCAACAACACAAGTGGCTCGTGAGTCCTGACAGAACACAGACCGACTGAAAGACAATTTAAGCAGAAAATCTGAAATCACAAATTTCAGGTCGCTGAAATGCAGTTTACGCGTTTGTCTGTGTTTTCAGATCATCCGCAAGCGCGAGAGAGAGCTCGCGTGCGCACATGGTTGCCAGATTGCACACGTCTAAGTAAAACACCAGATAGTATACACGTTTTTTAAACAGAAAAGCTATGATTGGGGGATTTAAATTACTGAAATAACTGAAGTGATTTTTGTTCAAGTCTTTTTCATCAACGCTATTGCATGTTTATATAGTCACAATAATCGTTTAGGGACGTTTGTGTCATCTCGTCTTGTCTTATTCATGGAAAAAAAGGGTTGTCAATGAACATTTTTTGTCATATTTTCGTTAACGAAATTGGCACTATTCAGAGCAAACGAACAACTTTGAATTCAAATGGTGCTGTATCCTGTTATAGATAAACATCAGCCATGCCTCTTGACAGTTCTGTTCTGTGGGAAGTGCTCAGATCCCCAGCACAGCCTGGAACATAACATTTATATTCATGATCTGACGTTTTAACTTTGTCCTGATTTTCACAATATTTGCAGAAATTCTGTTGATTTCGGTCCACGTTAAAACTGCCTGGCCTTGAACATGGGCTTGGTATATGCAAATTTGGGGAGACATAAATATCAATGATCTCGACGGTTACGTCACCGTCGGTGTTATGTCAGGATTCGCCCGTTTTGCGTGGTCTTTTTCAAGCACAAGATTTACCAATGAAGGAGGAAACAATGGTGTTTGAGGCTCATGGTATGTTAGTTCCATGTACAGAACTCTTATTATTCAACTATGATAAGGTAAATACAGTTTTCCATTCTAGAGCACCTTTAAAAAGGTTCTGAAAAGTTACCTCAGGTAATACTAATCCTGTGCGATCTGCTGTAAATATGTACGTAAATATACAGCGTTTTTCAAATATGGAGGCGTTTGAAAAAGCATTCAGTTGTGTTCTGTGAGGTGGGACAAGTCTGTGGCAAACCTTCAGTGTTTTCTGCCTACAATTCAGATCAAATAAAAGGTCGAAAGCACTTGTCAGAGGCACAAAACTTCTTTTAGCTTTAGGCAAGTGCCTATTACCAACAGAATCCAATCAGAATTTAATTAATTTAATTAATAAATCGTCCGGCCCCATCTAACTGTTATATATAGATTATATGTGTTTGCACACATGATATCAGGAAGCAACTTAATACACACATGACGACAGGGAGGTGACGTTGGTGCGTAAATCGAGTTACCCCTCACACTTCTGCTAGTTTTACTGATATTTCTTACCCCTTGCTAATTGGCCATTAATATTACAGAACACTTAATATTAGGATGCATATTTTTCCACTGAAATCTTTCATGCAAAAGTGGTTGTTTGGTGAATTTACCCAAAGATGTAAATGTTTCTCACTCGTACCATAGTATGCATGAAATGTACATTAACTTCAACAAAATAATAAATATAACAAACAATAATAGATACAGAGGGGCTGAAACTAATGAGTGAAAGTTTAAATAGCATTAACAGAGCAAACACAATATGCTCTGTTTTATACACACCCCGGGCATGAATTCCACAAAGATGGACAGTTTTCTCTGCACCGGATCACGCAAGCATCCGTAGTACTGCACTATACGCTCGTGACGCAGGTTCTTCAAGAGCTGGATCTCACACTCCAGTGCATTCACTTCCTGTGGAGTGAGACAAAGAGAAAATTCAGAATGTCTCTTCGGTGCATAAATACTGTCACCAGCATAGTCCACTTCATACTAACCTTGCTGGTCTCGTGGCAGTCAGGGTCAAAGGGCACCTGCTTGGCCGCCAGCTCGCGTCCCGTGTCGACATCGTAGCAGAGGTAGACCTCGCCGAAAGCGCCCCGACCGAGCAGTTTCCCCTGACGCCAGTTTACCGGAGCCCTTGGGGCTGAGGGTTAGAAGAAACAAACCATGTTAACCTCACCAGCACGCCGCAGACTGTAACTCAACCCAGACGAAATCACACACACAGACTTGCTGACGACACCAAGTCAAACCGCAACTGTATTTACAACTGGATGCTTTACAGATTTATACTTTCAGATTTATTTGCAACTGCTCCCCTCTCAGGCAATAAATGAACAGAGGCAGACAGTGAGCTATTCGCAGTCGCTGCAAGTTATTCAAAACTGCATATTGCACACCTGAATATTACTTATTTAAATCAAGGCTGTGTCGAACTGAAGCAAATCCTTCGGAGTGTTTAACACATTAATGCGTTCTTCTCTTTTTATGGCTCTCTAACCATTCGAAGTATGACTGATGGCTATCATGAGCCACATACATAATAGCACAATATATGTCTGTATTTAATATTTCTGCTATTGTTCTCTAAACATGCTGTATGGATCTAATCATAGATAGATGAACTTTATGTCTGGATGCAGTTAAACTACACCCAAGTCTGAGAACAACCCTCACCAGACATCTCTCAGATTTATTTTCCACTTATTCTATGACGGACTCATTTGCGTCAGCATTTACGATCTTCTTAATCAGCTTAGTGATCCTATAATGATATTTGACATGAAGCTATCTGAATAGTTTATGCACAGGCAGACAGTAGAGACGAGCATTCATGTTCATATGTCAAATTCAGGCGCCCGTCCAAGATTAATGGAGCTGATTAAAGAACCTGTTTGAGGACTGCACAGGGGGTAGGGGTGAGGATTGTTACTTATTATGTAGCTTTTGTTTGGATCTTTATTCCCCATCCTTTTCCATCCTCATTCAGTTAAGTGGGAGGGGAGGAGGGGGTAGGTGCAAACAATGTGTTTTACTGTACAGGTCCTTCTCAAAAAATTTGCATATTGTGATAAAAGTTCATTATTTTCCATAATGTAATGATAAAATTTAAATTTCATATATTTTAGATTAATTGCACACCAACTGAAAT
Source organism: Gobiocypris rarus (assembly GCA_023029165.1). Lineage (NCBI taxonomy): Eukaryota > Metazoa > Chordata > Actinopteri > Cypriniformes > Gobionidae > Gobiocypris > Gobiocypris rarus. The sequence continues at coordinate 14,663,905 of CM040924.1, read as the reverse complement.
ATTTCAGGTCTTTTATTGTTTTAATAGTGATGATTTTGGCATACAGCTCATGAAAACCCAAAATTCCTATCTCAAAAAATTAGCTAATTTTTTGAGAAGGACCTGTATTGTTGCCTTTTTTCATTTGTGTGTAAATTAAAAAAAACATGAGAAAATGTTCAATAAAAGTGGCTTATAAGAGTCATTCATTTCCTGAAATGGACTACACAAGTCATGCTGTATGCTTTTGATTTACTAAAAAGTACCAGTTCATTGGAGTCCTTTGCTTTTGAATATAACTACGTTGCTCCTGCTTTTATGTTGTTGATTCCCTAAAAAGTACTGGTTCATAAGAGTCATTTGCTTGTGAATCGGAATACACTGGTCATGCTGTATGTTGTTGATTTCCTAAAAAGTACTGGTTCATAAGAGTCATTTAATCAGACTTCACTGGCCATGCTGTATGCTTTGTATTGGTGTAGGGTATTTCTGCAATATCATTTCAGTTTCAGGACTGCATTTCTAGGACCCTAGCTTTATTTTTATGTATTGGCATTTTATACTATTTTATAGCACTTACTATTCAATTCTGTATTTTTATTATTTTTCAGAAATGATTTAATTGTATAAACTTAATTGATACATTGTCCCTAAACACTGGATATAACCATAAACATACCCATTGGTAACCCTCTTGAAATAGGTAACCTCATTTGTTTCAATATATGAGCTAGCTTTATTGTGGTTTTAAATTCAGTTGTTTTCTTGGAAAGAGACTATTTCCTGTGTATGTGCTAGATTTCAATTCATTAGCCACGGCCCAGTGTGATGCTTCACATCTGATGTGTGAAACACTTAAAGTTCAGTAAACAGTAAAACAATTGCTCTACAAACTAGTGTTTATTAGTATGTTAATAAATTCAAATAATTTGAAAACATATACCAGTTACAACATCCAGCTGCACAACGAACAGAACAGCTAAATGATGACTGGAGACTGCTGACAAGTTTAAAATGGCCGCGCCCGCTCTTACGTTAAAAAAAGCTGGAAAGATCATAAAAAATGAATAATTTCTGTTTAGTCTTTGAATCTGTTTGTTTGAAGTGTGAATCTGGTCTAGAATTGGCTAGGTGAAGCAGTCACAAAAACTGGTTCCTAGAAATGTGGTCCTATAACTACAGTCCTGGTAGAACTGCAGCCTCCGGGATTGCAGGAATATAGTATTGTTTTATTCAATACTAAAAAGAACCAGTTCATAAGAATCATTTGCTTGTCAATCGGACTACTCGATGGAAGGATTTTTCTTGCCATTGTTTTGTGGTGCAGTGTTTTTGTTGTAAAATATGATTTATTTTGTTGCGGTGCTATAGATTGAGCAGCGTTAGAAATGGGTGCAGCCCTACATATGAAGCACAAAAATACACGAAAATCTGACATTTCCGGTCTGGAGGCAAGCATTCAAATGTGTTTAATGGGATTTATTTTGTAATTGCCTGCATAAACATCCTCATGTGTGTGTGTATGTGTGTGCTCTTACATTTAGGACTGTTGCGTGTGCAGTTTTTCTCAGTCCAGCTGATGGTGTGCAGATCTCCACTGTACAGCATAGTGCTTTCCCCATTATAGCTGCGTGTACGGCTGGACGGGACCAACTGAAACAGGTTCTCTTGAGGCATAAAGCTTCGAGGGAAAGTCCTCCGACCTGTATACACAGACATATTTTATAAATGCACATGATACAAAATACAAATACCCCTTTAGACGTTTTGACCAATAAACTCCCATGACCTTTTGGAGACTTTTCCAGTTATTTGAGATACTGAATTTATAAACGCATTTTCTATTTATACACATATACATCCACACACTTAAATTAACATAACATTTTTAAATCACACATGTAAAAAAAATTCCCACCACCATATACTTATTTAATAGTGTTTCCAGTTTTCAAATTCCAGCATAGCATGGCGCTTGCAACAAGGTCACAGGTTAGACCCCAGCCAGGGAAGACACGATACATTATTATCTTGAAAACACTATCATCTGATAGTGGAATAAATAATATTCCCCCAAAATGAAGAAAATCTTTGCAGAATTCAGATTCATGCTTTAAGGCACATGCAATCAACATGTTACACCACGTCCAAACCCTCTCTTCCTCCCTGATTCTCTATCTCACGCTCTTCTTTTCCTTTGTCTCTCACTACCTCCATCAACCTTTCCACAATGCAGGAAACTACTCTCAGTACAGTGTTTTGCAATAGTCAGTGTGCCTCATCAGGGGAAACACAAATAAAACACACGCGCACACACACACACACACACACACACACACACACACACACACACACACACAGTCATGCTGGCCAAGTTTATGGTCATGTGCAAAGCTTTATCTCGTCTAGATCCTGCCTCCAGCACTATATAATGTAAGGAACATGCTGAAAAGATCAGCACCTGTATAACAGCATCAAATCAGCATAAACTAGCCTTCTAGTCTCTTCAGCAGGGATGAAAAGGGGTTTTGTGATTTGGCATTGGCAGTCTAACAATTTATGGATCTGGGCTGAAAACACATGTTTGATTCCAATTAGGAGAATCACCAAGAACACGATCCTGCTTTGTGCCATTGTGCAATGTCCTCCACGCTAACACGATCCAGAGGGACGGTCCATGCAATTAGTGAATTGTGACTTGTTTTGGATAAGAAAGCGTCCACTAAATGTTAACCAAATAATTAATTTACTAATTAGGCGCGCTGAGAATTGAGAGGCTTCAAATACCAGACTGAAGTTCTTTCTCTTAACACCAGTTTTCATGCTGACTGTGTGAAAACATAATGGTACCATTATGAAAGAGAAACAAAATATGAAAGACCAATTATTTAAAACAAATTCAGCAGGCCAAGGCAGAAATTACTGACTTTTATAGCATTTTATGAACTGTGTTTTGAGGGGAAACACACCAAAATATTTAATAATTTTAGAATAATTAATGACATGCACACAGTGTTTTCCTTTATTATAAATATAACATTTACACACACATTGTTCTGGTAAAGGGCAGATCTTACCATCACCGTAGTCTTTACTGCGACTGGACACATGGAACTGCCGTGGGAAGGTCCCGTGTTTCCCGTGACGTCCTGCAGGTGGAGCAGTTAGACACAGGCCGGTTACTTGCATGCATTTTCTCCTCGTTCACAGAAAACAGCTAATGAATTAGATTATTTGATATTAAGGTGATATGTAGCAATGGTCATTGAATCAAGCAAATCAGCTATCAGATATTGAGGAGCTCTTTATCGAACACACACACGTCTGGTTCGCTATCTTTGAGGGGAGGGGACTCGCAATAGATGTAATGGTTTTTCGACTGTAGAAACTGTATTTTCAATCCCTTTACACTAACCCTAAACCTACCCTTCACAGAAAACTTTCTGCATTTGTACATTTAAAAAAATGCATTCTGTATGATTTATAAGCTTATTTCCTCATTGGGACCTGAATTTAGAACCCCACGATGACACGAGTCTCCAAGAGTCTGTGTGCATTCAGGTTGAAGTCCCCACCGGAAAATATGCTTAATTGTCTTTTTTTTTTCTTTAATTGTCATAAAAGTAATGCACAATTATTTTGGGACACACAACAAATATATGGACTCTGATATGGTGTCATGCTCTGATTGACCAATTTGTTCCTAAATGAAAGAAAGAAAGAAAGAAAGAAAGAAAGAAAGAAAGAAAGAAAGAAAGAAAGAAAGAAAGAAAGAAAGAAAGAAAGAAAGAAAGAAAGAAAGAAAGAAAGAAAGAAAGAAAGAAAGAAAGAAAGAAAGAAAGAAAGAAAGAAAGTGACATTAAAAAACACCTGCACAAAAAGAGTAAGCGGCTGTGTGTAAACACAAGCGGGGGCCCTGACTAGATTGTCTGCGTTCTGATGCTGTATGCAATTGAAAGCAGCCGTTGAGCGAGCGACTGCCTCCCCATGTGCTGTTTGCAGCTCATCTCCCAGGGAGACCCAGTGATTTGCTCTGTTTAGAAGCAGAGTACAGGGAGGAAAAATCTACTCACAAGACTAAGGGGAAAAAAAGCTTGCTCTCTATGGAGAAACCCTCACTGTTGAGGATCTGAATGCATGTTTGAGAGTGTTTAGCCTTTACTTGAAAGACACGCACGATGTCTGTATCATAGAGCTCTTTTTATTCTCTTACAGACTGGGATATAAATGCTCTGCAGCATGTAAAAAGGAAAGTTTCCGTGAAAAGTGTTTTTGTGCATGTGTGTGACTGGCCTCCCTCTGTTGGGAAGATTACTATCTCATTATCAGGCAGGCCTGCTCTATTTGATCACTGCTCAAGAGGAAAAACAACAGAGGGAAACCGGGCATGAGCATGAGAGCTGGAGAGTGGCAGAGCAACGGAGAGACAGAGAATACTAACCAGGGAAGGACATGAGAGAAAATCTCCTTGTTTAACCACTCCAGTAACTTTCAATTTCTCAGCACAGCAGAAGAAAAGGAATGAAAGGGGGAAAGAAGTGTGAAAATCTCATTCTCTCCCTGTCGATACAGGTCTATAAAAAGCCTAGTGAGCTGCCTACATATGCAGACTTTCCAGACATCACACTGAAAAAAAAATCAATTTCTTAATCCATATTTGTCATATTTTCTAGCATAAATATTTAAACATCCTTAAACCAAGATAAATTTACTTGAAAACTAAATTGTATAGTAGCATAATATATACATAAATCAAACAAAATTTAAATGACAACAAACTTATAATGATTCCTAAAGGATCATGTGACACTGAAGAGTAATGGCTGCTGAAAATTCATCACAGGAATAAATTACATTTTAAAATAATACATTTCACAATTTAACAGTTTCTACTGTATTTTGGATCAAATTAATGCAGGCTTGGTGAGTTTAAGAGACTTCTATCACATTTTTTTAAAAATAATTATTGACCGGTAGTGTACATACAAAAATATATTTTGAATATTTAGAATGTCTCTTGAACTAAGTTTAAGTTCTCAAAACTTTCTGTTGGATTTTTGCTCAACAAACAAACAAACAAAAAACTTCCAATGAGGTAAATAATAATGATGATAATAATAACAACTATTTAAGATTTAATTAAATTTTGTTTCCAAAAAGTGCAATCTTTCACAAAGAAGGATCCCAAAATGCACTTGGATCAGCAAAATAAATAAATAAATAAATAAATAAATAAATAAATAAATAAATAAATAACCAAAGATGGGGGATCAAACATAATGCTACAATTATAATTAAAGGTGCACTATGCAACTTTTCCGTCCGCTAGAGGGCGCCTGTTCAAAACAAAGGACGTAGTTTGATGACACCAATTTTGAGTGCAGAATCTTGGGACATGTGGTCTTAACCTTACAGCCGGTGGGGAAGAATCGGGATAGGACTCGGACAGAAATCATGTTCATAGATGTGATTATTAACGTTACTGTAGAATGAAGCAGAGCAGGGCCGAGTGTTGAGGAAGCTGAGCAAGGCCGCTGGAGAGATTGTTATGCAACACACGCCTCGTGAGCAGCGGGACTTTTATTATGACAGGACACAGTCCCTGGTGCCATTTCCGCTTTATGAGGTAACGCAGCTCTTTTTATCATATTAGATACATTTGAGTGTGTTGAGAATTATGTTTATGACGTTACTCTGTGCGTTCGCTTGCTTGGCGGCTGCTGTGTCACTTGTTCACACTGCAGTTAGAGTAAAGCGTTTCTGCAACGCAGATATAACGCAGATATGACACAATTGACAGGCGACTCCCTCACACGTCCCGGTTCCTTGGTTAAAATTGCAATTTTCTCACGATTTACAAATAGTTGGAAATATTTGGGATATTGTAAGAACTCAAATGAACAAAATATATAACACTGGCCTGGTGGTTTTTGGATATTTTACTGCAAAAATCCTACATAGTGTACCTTTAATATCAATTGTAATAAATATAATTGATTTAACACAGCATAATAATAACCTGTTTCAAAATTGGCTAAATGTTTACCATTTATAAGCTACTTCTATAAATAACACAAATATAAATAAAAATATAGCTGCAAGCAGCAATACCGGGGCCAAGCGCAACAAAGGCAAATAAGGAAGCAAGCAGCAGACCAACTGCAAAAAATGAGTAAAGACAATTGAAGAAAGTTTTAAGCAAAAATGTTGACACCCCACATGAATACATTGAGTTGTATAGAGCCAATTTCATGTTTTGTTTAATTATAGCGCCACCAAGAGGCACAATCATACCAATTTTTTTGTGTATCCTTGGAGTGAGCCCATAGATGTGTGTCAATTTTGGTGAAAATATCTCATTTCGTTTTGGAGTTATAGACACTTATGTAAAAAAAACACATAAAAAATGACTGACACATGACTTTGATTGGATTTTACTACCCCTTACTATCATTATTTTGGGATTTGGGCTTTAAAAATTGGCTATCGACCTATATTTCTGATTTTCTGATGCTGGTTTCGTCTCGATCGGACTAGCAGTTTCAAAGATATCAGCTAGAGTTTTATAAGCGCTCAATTACCACGCTGCACAAACCGTACATCGAAACCTGGCAAATCTGGTATCCTTGGACTCGGCAAGGATTCAGGAGACCAAAAAAGTATCTCAACCAAAGCCAAAGTTATAAGCGTTTGGAAAAAAATTTCTCCACTAGGTGGCGCTGTTTTGAAACTTCTCAGGCTACTTCAGGGCACCGTTGATGACCCATACCAAGTTTCGTAACGATCCGTTTATGCATTCATAAAATAAAGTATTTTAGCACATAATTCAAAGTGGCCGACAGCCAAAATGGCCGACATGGAAAAATTTGATATCAGTTGACTCGGCATGACGCCCTGAATCTAACGAGACGAAAAACACGAAAACACATCATAACGAATTTTATGATTTTTGGATAAACGGTTCAGAAGTTATAAGCCAAAATAGCCATTTTTCTTATCTCTGGACCACTAGGTGGCGCTGCGCCAAAAAGCTGCATGTTGCCTCAAGTCATGCTTGTGATGACACGTAACAAGTTTGGTTTGAATACGATAAAGCGTTGGGGAGATATTGCCTTTAGTGTATTTTTGCAAGCACTACGTAAAATTTGTTTGCGTTTAACAAAAACGATTTGACGAATCAACTTAAATTCCATAAATTTTTGTTGGCAAGGGCTGAAGATGATCTGGTAAAATTTTCGTGAAAATTGGAGCAACGACCTAGGAGGAGTTCGCAAAAGTAGGTTTTACAGATTTTGCATAACGGAAATGAAGTCATAGGGTGCGATCGAATCGGCTTGAGCCAAGGAATCAGAGGAAAAAAGAATTTTGTTTCTACCCAATAGGGTTCAAAAGTTATTAGCATAAACATGAGTGAAACTTTGGACAATTGGTGGCGCTAGAGGGAATGATTTAGAGACTCCAAATTTGGTGTGGTTACTATTGGTAATGACCTCTATGAGTGTACCAAATTTCATAACTTTCCCGCAAACGGTTCTATGGGCTGCTGTAGACTTCAATGGTGGAATAATAATAAGAAGAAATCTAACGGTTTCAAAAGGTGCCTTCGCACCTTCGATGCTTGGTCCCTAAAAAACATTATGATTATAAAATCAACATTTTCGAAGTACATCTCCCATGTACTTCGAAAATGAGTTCCTGTCAATGTAGAATGTCAAATCAGTCATGTATTAGGCTCCATTTCTGTTAGGATGCACTCTTAGAAGGCAGCTGCCTTTCTAGGCAGTACACATCAAAGCAGTGCACTAGGTTTGAGAACACAGCTGCATTCAGCACTGTAAATGTACAGTCTTGTTTTGATGCCCCATTAGCAACACAGAGTGACCGCAGTCAACAGCTCAAAGGAAGCACCTCTGCTCCTGTCATAAAGAGCCAAATACCATTAAAACAAGCCCACAACACTGACACAAATCCATATTCACCTGCTCATGTCAACCTCACCTTTGTATTCATAGTTGAGGTTCCGGTAATTGTTGTCCCGGTTGCTTTGGGAGAATGGCGGGCTGTGGAAAGACAAGGAGAGGAGAAGGAGAGATGATGGGTTATTTTTGCTTGTTACTCCCCTGTGTGCAGTGGTGAGGTAGGGCCGCACCGTCTGCCTGGCCTACATTCCTACACCGCACAGTCCCCAATGTGCCAATGTTACCGCCTGCCACCTGTCATTACGTTGAGGATGGAGACTTGAGATTTTCTCTACCTGATACCTGACCCGAGATACTAACGTCTGACCATTCAAAAGGGTTTCGTAGACGTTGGAATAGCGCAGTGAAAGCATTAAGTCAGTTAAATCTGTACAATGCAGTGACCCATAAAAGTATGTGGACATGTAGGCCACCATCTATGTGGGATCTGCAAACAAATGATGCAAAAACACGTTCACGTTCACTTGTTTTGCTTTTATGTGGTGGTCAAACTAGCTTTAAAGTATGTGAAAATATTTCAGACCCCAGGACAGATATAAACAACAGGATATGATGTCATGCTAGATGGTTTTGTTTTTTCGGGTCTGTTTTTATTTTATTTCATTTTTTAAAGAAATTAATACTTTTATTCATCAAAAGTAAAAGACATTTATAATGTAACCAAATATTTAATTATTCCAAATAAATGCTGTTCTTTTGAGCTTCCTATTCATTCACAAAAATATTAAGCATGACTGTTTTCATTGATGATGATAATAAGAAATGCTTCAGCATATTAGAATAATTTCTGAAGGATCATGAGACAATGAAGACTGGAGCAATGACTGCTGATAATTAAAATAATAAATTGCATTTTTTATTGTAAAATTATAAATTGTAAAAAAAATATTTTTGTAATTTATTTATAGTGCAATTTCGATTGATATTGGCATTTGCATAACATAAAAGCATAACATGATGAATTATTTCCATTAAAAGTATATTTTCATGTTCTCAAGTTCTTGGTAGTTATAGAGAAAACAGATGGATAAAGGCATTCATCATATTTTCCAGGCAAACAAATGACTACATTCAATCACTTGCTCAGCTGTGTGTAGTTAGACGCCAACATTCAGTTTTTTTCATTTTTAAATCAATGTAAGCTGTAGCTGGCATTGATTCACAAAACAAAGGCTCTAGCATGTTATGTTGTTGCAAGAGTTCTTCTTAAGAATTATGACACTGCTCTTGGCTTGAACATAAATCAGCGATTTGAATAATATGTGATGTATTTCTGAGCAAATCAGGATCATCAACGATAAAGAAATGTAGGGTGAGACTTGATTTTATAATTTTATAGGGACAGGGTTAAATTAGAGGGAATATGAAAACTATCCCCGCCTCCACTCAGTCACACCAGCTCAGAGATCAACTTTACACAATCGTATCGCTCTTTACAACGTCAGACACATAACGGAAATTTATAAGATTATACTTTTGCTTGACTACGTTATCAAACAGCTAATAATGTGTTCCTAATTTTACACAAACCATGTTCCGTTTGCCATCAGATGTTTCAAGTCTGCCTTCTAAAAGTCAGCATACTTAGAAACGCTAATGATATAGAAAACAAATAATCAGCGAATTATATAGAAAATAGCTAATGATATGCTAAAGACTGCCCACACGTTGACGTGATTGGTTACAAGGTAGTTTGTGACATAAGAGACACTGTCGTTTTCAAACTACCTTTCTTTGTCTCACTGCAGTTTTAAAGGTGCTGTATGTAAGAATGACAAGTGGTTGAAATGGGTACTGCAGACAAAATTCGACACATTGTTTGCCCCGCCCCCTCCTCTTCAAACTCAACACTAATGCGGGTTGCCATTTTATAAAATAAATAAATACTATTGGGTAAACTGGCAAACGTGTTCACAGACCAAAACAAAAACAGAAATTCCTACACGGAACGCACATTTCAAAATAGCTGGCTGCAGCCGTGTTTTTCAGATAAATGAGTTTCCTAAATATCTGCAAACATATTGCGGTATTTTTATGCTTTAGTACAGTCAAAAACTTACATACAGCACCTTTAAGGAGACAATACTAAGCAATGGTGTTGACTTATGAATTTCCACGTTATTTGCACATATTAAAAACACCACAGACATATAAACTACTTAAAAACATATATTTTTTTAAAGTACTGCCCTAAAAATCTTTTTCGAGAAAGCGTCCCTCGGATAATAGTCACAATAGAGAACAAAAGACTATCGTAGCTTCCATTTTATGCCGAATTTAAGATGCAAACAGCCCACTTTCTGCTCACCCTATAGGAGTCAAGAAGATGCTAAAATAAGATTAGAAGATAAAATAAAAACGGCACTAAAAAAAAAACATTTATGAGTTAGACATGAAGTGATTGTTATTGCCCCGACCCTTTTATCCCTGTCCGACGCTGACGTCAGTACTGAGTGGGGATCAGTAAGACCCCGGATAACGGGCACACACACACCCGCAGCGAGGGGAAAAATTTCCATGCACTTGTTTCCTGCCATTGTTCTAAGGGCTAAAAGCCAGATAAGGCTCGTGCAGGTAGCATGGCTTTCCTTTCTCTCTCTCTCTCTCTTTTTCACTTTCCTGTCTTTCATTCTTACTCTTTCTCTCCCCTGTGTTTTTTTTTCACACTGCATTATTGACTGACTCTTTTTATAACAATAGTGCACAGGAAACAGAAAGTAGAACAGATTGGTCAGATCAACCCACTCTCTCTATCTTTCTCTCTTTCATTCTCATTCGTTCTCTCTCTCTCTCTCTTTCTCTGAGCAGAGCAGAGGCGGCAAGCGATAGCACTGGAATCCAGGCGTCCAGATAAGCGAGCTGTCGCCATGGTGACATCAAGGGCTTCCTGGTTGGCCTTTGTGGCGACCTGATTCCATTTCCTCTCTGGACAAGTTAGCACATTTATCAGATATCTTGTCTACCCATAATTATTAAAATATACTCTATACGGTGAAGTGTGTAATTATCTCATTTTGTATGCAGAGACAATGAGTAAGGCATTTTTAGTTTGATTTCAACAAGTAGTGACAATACTAAACTACATATTTCAGTAGCGTGACAGTGGATCTGATGTTTTTAAAACAGTGTCCAATAAGGCTAAATGAGGTTGACTAGTTTTTAGTGGCTAAAATACTGAAATAAAACAAAACAGTCCAATAATTAATCTTCATTTGATATTAGAAAAGAAATATTTTATATTACACAACATTTAATAACCAGCTCTCATTTAATGGTACTGAAAATGTTTTTTGTTAGTTTTTTTTATCAGTTTTTGTTAATGGTTGAAACTGTCTTCACATCCTGATTGCAATCAATAATTAAAGGTCTAAATACTAAAACATGTACATATATCTTCTGTGGAAGTCTCAGGACCAAAAAATGTTTCGTCCAATCATTGTATTCGGTCCGAACTCAATGATACGTTGCGACTATGCATTACTTTACAAAGAGTTTACGTCCTACTAGCTACATTCTGCCTTAAGAACAAATGGTGCAACCAAGTACAGAGTTAGTTACAAACTAGATAGTAGTTACTAAATCTCTAGTGTGTCCTTTACATTCCAATTTAATTAAGAACTTATGAATAAATGGTGCAACCCTACCCTTTTTTTTTTTTTAAATGTATAGTCTTTTACTTCCTCAATACACACAAGTTTATAAAGCGGTGATTGGCCCACCTGTCCAGTGCTTGGTCCAGTGACTGACAGCTGCTGGAAAGCGACCCATTAGCACTGCCGAACGGCTCCATAATCTACAAACAAAAAATAAATGACATCACTTCATTGCATTACATTTTTCATTACCATTTGTGGATCTGAACCTTAGCCCTCTACAAGACTGACGTAAGATTTTCCATGAGCCAAAGCCCATAATATGTCCAAGCTTCCTTTTCCCCAGACTGTTATAAAGTGAACAGTTACATAGAACAGTGACATCTTGTACACTTGATACAAGTCAAAGTTAAGGGCGAAAGAGCATACGAGACCATAAAAAGTCAGTATTGTTTCGTTTTATTGGACTTTTCACAGTTTGTTAACCCAGGGTCATTCTTAATCAGAAACAACCAGGGTCATTCAAAACAAACAATCATTTGGGAATCATTATAATCCTGGTTTATCTGGTTCTGGACACTTTAATTAAGGTATTGAAAAGTCACACAGTAAATCTGTACACTCTGGATTGCCATGCTTATTTGCTCATGTGTTAGGTTTATAATTGTCTGCCTGTTACTAAACAAATCGCCAAAATCTTCTAGTTCTGCCTGATTTCACATATATTAGTATTTGGCAGAGAATTTTGAATTCATCACTATCAGTCAATCACTGTATTTAATATTGGTCAATATTGGATATTATTTCCACTATTTTTACATTTAGAGTTATTTTGGTATTTTCTAATGCTCAGTTAAAAAAGTTCAATCTTCTCTTTTTTCTTTGGGCCATTAAATTAGTCAATATATCAGTAGTTCCTAAACTTTTTCTGTCGGGACCCCCTTTGTAGAGGAAAATATTTTCAAGCCGCGTCGCGCCACGCTGCAACAGCTTAATGCAACACTGTGCAACACTGGACGTGTCAAACCAAACATTGCAAATCAATTTGTCCAGAAGTTGGAGTATGTCAGAAATAGAAAGGGAAATAGAATTTGTTATGTCACATGCAGTGTAGATAGCATCACTGTTTATAATGGGTTCTATTTGCTTTGCGTCTGATGCAGACAGATTTCGTTTTGGTAGTTGTGAAGTTTGAAGTAGATTCATTGTCTGCTTTAGGTTTACCAGGGACTGGCAGTCCTTTCACAAACTGGCCCATGCTCAGTACAGAACCATGCATTATTCATTTTTACATGGCTCCTTGCAATACTCAATTCTTCAATCGCACAATAAAGCGCTCTTTTATTCCACGACAACAACCGCTACAACTGATAACCGCTCAGGCGGCTATTCTCAATCATCTTGAGGTAATAAAATATGTCAAATCAATATTTTATGTTCAATTGTTTACTTATGTGGCGATTTGCAGCATAATAAGTGGTATAATTTTGCAGTGGGGTCTTGAAGAGGTTTCTTTTGCATAACAATATGCTGACTGTACACCACTAATCTCGCATAGTCTCTCACTGTCAAAGTGACTTTAGAGTTAACAAACATGGCGGACGATGGGCAAGAAGAAATGGCGATAATAGTGTTTAGACTGCTTTTTACAGAATATTCACATAAAGAAGAAAAAAAAACTGATTACGTGAACATGGACTTAACATGTTACAGTGTGAGCTGGAGGCGAATAAAATTTATCACGGACGTCACAGTTATGTGTTCTCTGCTCTCTCTCTCTCTCTCTCTCTCTCTCACACACACACACAAAATATCAATTGTAAAGATAACTAGGTGTTATTACGGCTAACTAAATGTTACTAGGTTGTAAGCTACCTGGCACTGTGTCACAACTGTGGTTGTTATGCTTCCGTCATCTTGCTTTCTGATTGGGTATCGTTTTGTTCCACGTGACAATCTACAGAGTGCGTGCGTGTTTGTCCTCTGGGTTCCACACATTACAATTTGCTGTTCCTGCTTTTTACACCAGTTTGGGAACCACTGCAGTATATCAATAGAACACTACTCATAACCTAGTCTTAAAATCTGAATCAGGGTTCAATGTTTCTTTTTTTAGAGACATGGGGCCAGATTTACTAACAGCTTGCACCAGTGCAAAACCCTTCTTTTGCCGTTAAAAACTACTGTCAGGATATACTAAAGATACGCAGTGAAAATAGCGCTGAAAAGCCATTGGCGGTTATTTTTGCAGCTGAATTTATTTCATATGCATTTGTAGGAGTTTCCCTTTCAGACACAACATTTATGAGAGGAGAGTATTTAAATGAACCATGCAAGGTGATTTACTAAAGTAAATTTACTGGTGTTTGCGCCATTATTTACCGCCCCCAAAAAAGTATGCAGTAAGCCAAATGCTAACTGGTAGATTGCGTTTGGTCATTATCCGGCTGCGTCTGTGTTCTCTAATTTGCGTGTTGTCAGTAGATCATGCGCAGGACTTCCCACTCACGCCTGCAGATTTTTTTGGAATTGCTCTCTCATGCTAATTTGCTTTGTTTAGTAAATTAGTAATATGTGTGTAGACATGTTGTGAAATGTCCTTATGTAACTTTAAATCACAGTTGTAATCTGCAGCTTCCAACCATGAAACTTACATTTGAGTCGAGCGTTTCTGGGATGAACTCTCCTTCACTGTGGATGCTGGTGTAGGACCCCTGCCGAGCGATCTGCTGCTGCTCTTCTGGTACGCTGCCCGGAGGTGGTGAGGTGCGGCCCATGTTCAGAGATCCTGCGGGCAGACGGAATGATGTTAGCATGACACATCAGCAGCCTGATACCTAAAAAAACCCAGTCTGGAACAGTAATACTTCCACTGCAACTAATAACAGGGTGCAGGATCCCAGAAAAAAAGAAGAAGTCAAGCATATTGAAATGAATAATGACTGAGATTTAATCCCGGTCTGTGTGACAGGTAGTGACTAATGTGACTAGTGACTAATGGTGGATGAATAAAGAGAGAGGAGTTTAATGAAAAAGAAAGGCAATAAAAATTTAAAGAGCATGTGACAGGAAGAGATGGGGTGGCGAAGAATGTGACACCTGTAGACAATGTGAAATGTAAAGACTTCTGCATTCTAGCACAATATGTGTCCTTCTGACACAATTTAAGGCACAACTTTAGAATTAGTAGGCAATCTATCTAACAGTTACCACAGGATGGAGTTACTCTCTGGCCTTGTCCATTGAGTTTTAAAGCGTCCCGTGGGTTTGAAAAGTCACGTGAGACCTCCATTGACTAAAACAGGCTGCTTTTGTTACTGTACCTTTAAGACTTTTATACATAAATTAACTGTTTGACTAACCGACATGTACAGGTTTAGCAGATGTAATTTATAAGTTTGGCCCAAGTTGTTTAATATTAAATAGGTGATCATACATATAGTAAATGTGGGTGGTCATGTTGACGTTCTAATAGACGTAATGTCAAAAAAGCATCTCGTTTTTCATGACATTGTCTCTTTAAATGCTATTTTTGTTAACTAACTGCTAAAAAGTAATGCAAACATGCTATGTATGTAGGCAGTGCAAAAGCATTTCTCCTTCACCCCATTATAATGACAAATGCTGACTGCTCTGACATACTGAAATCTGTAAAAATACATCCTTGACATTCATCCAGCAAAAACCTGCAACCTCTATCATTCAGTAAGTAATGTGGACTTTGTGGAGCGAGCTATTTTCTTTTCCACGTCTCCTTATCAGGTGTGAAAACAAAGAGATGGTGTCAAACATTGAAAAAATGTGAGACGGTGAGAAAATGAGTGCGTCACTGAGCTCTCTATCGCTGTATGCACTATTTGGGTAGACACTCGTTCTTGTCTTGCATAATGTAAGAGATATGAAATTCTCACTGTTTATTGGCTTCTGAATAATGTGTGAACGATCCGATCAAGACGTGCATCTACTGAATGTCACCTGATGAATAGGAAAACCTTTCCATGCTGCCAGATTTAAAACACTTATGTATGAAGCAGAAGAAAAACAAGCATGTTTGTGTGCTAAAAGAGACATGACAAATGGGTGTATGCATGTGCATTTGCACTTTTCTACTGCAGACACAGCAAAAAGCTTTGAAGGATGCCTTTTCAAACAATATAAACTTTCCACTTGCCTTTGAAGCGCTCTACGGTCTAAGACTCACAATGAAATGATTTTACAAAACACAGATCCTAACATAGCCCAAATCAAACTCGAGACACTCTTGACTGTCCTTACTCAAATATGACAAGTCCTGTTACGAGTTTCCCAACATTCATTTGAATGAAATAGCTGCATTTCATTGACTGCATGTAGTCTTATTCTAATTATAAATAAGTATAAAAACATATTTTATTTTGAATGAATGCCTGGGATATACACAACCATAAAAAAAAATTGCGGTCAGTATGTTTTTTTAAAGAAATTATTACTTTCATTTAGAAAGGACGCATTAAATGTATCCAACGTGATATTTAAAAGTGTTATACCATATTTCTATAAATGCTGTTCTTTTGAACTTTCTATTCATAAAATAATTTCTGAAGGATCATGTGATACTGAAGACTGGAGTAATGATGCTGAAAACTCAGCTTAGCAATCACAAGAATAAATAACATTTTTGTAATAATTAAAATTAGGGCTGTCAAGCAATCTCATTTTAATCGAATTAATTACATGATATGGCGATTAATCTGACTAATCGCAAATTAATCACATCAAATTTGGCTGAAAATATAATTTAAAATCATCATTGTGTTAAATGAGAAAAGCATCAAATAGGCATTACAAAAAGCTTTAGAAATAAATATTATATTTGATTTTACTACACATAACTTATTAGGCTACAATGACTATGAGGCCATGAGGTGAACTATAGCTTTAATGTTTTTACCTATTAATATGGAATATGAAACTATATATATATATATACATTTATGAATGGGCCACTGAATCATTGGTTCAGCTGATTCGTTGAAAATGTGAATTTTATAAAATTTAATAAAATATTAAACAAGTACCCACAATGGTATTCCAGAATGTGCTTTCAAGCAAACCGTTCATGTGGAACGCACAACCCGAGTGAACTGATTCTGTTTGGCCAAATATTATATAAATGCAATCACGCAGGGAAGTGGTATCAAACTCATGGTTTTAATCTGTTCTTCTGCCATTCAAAACAACCGAAACGATTTGCCTAGGCTTTCTCTAACAGCTCTGATATCACTGTGCTCTTTGATACCATTCCCCAGTCATGATAGAGAAAAGTGCAAACAAAGCTGATGATAAACCCATTGTGTGCTGTCATTTTGACTGTGCTGTGTGTGTTAGGGGTGCGTGTGAGCTGGTGTGACGCACCTGTAGAGTGTTTGCGCACTCGTTCAGAGCCTTTGAGAACTGAGGCTTTGAGATCTCCCAGGGACTTGGATGACCTCATCTCACTCTGCTTGTCTTGGCCGCTCACCTGGAGGAACTGTGGGGAGATTGACATATATAAGGAATTATGCTAGACCTGATATGTGTGATTCAAGAGTTTTCATAATAGTTTTCCAATTAAAAAAAGTCTAAGCCTCCTTAAAACATCTAGGCAAAATTATGTAAGAAATTAAGACTATTATATAAAGAGAATATATCCTAAATTGAGTTCTTACATACATTGGCAAATTGCGTCTCCTTTTCTTAAAATATACACACACAGCGGGTACGGAAAGTATTCAGACGCCCTTCAATGTTTCACTCTTTGTTATATTGCAGCCATTTGCTAAAATCATTTAAGTTCTTTTTTTCTCATTAATGTACACACAGCACCCCATATTGACAGAAAAACAAAAGAAAACCTGAAATATCAGGTTAAAAATAAATGGTCCTTTCATGGCTTTCATGCGGGAGAGGCTTCCGACGGGCTACTCTGCCATAAAGCCCCGACTGGTGGAGGGCTGCAGTGATGGTTGTCTTTCTACAACTTTCTCCCATCTCCCGACTGCATCTCTGGAGCTCAGCCACAGTGATCTTTGGGTTCTTCTTTACCTCTCTCACCAAGGCTCTTCTTCCCCGATAGCTCAGTTTGGCTGAACAGCCAGCTCTAGGAAGGGTTCTGGTTCTCCCAAATGTCTTCCATTTAATGATTATGGATACCACTGTGCTCTTAGGAAGTGCAGCAGAAACGTGTTTGTAACCTTGGCCAGATCTGTGCCACAATTCTGTCTCTGAGCTCTTCAGGCAGTCCCTTTGACCTCATGATTCTCATTTGCTCTGGCATGCACTGTGAGCTGTAAGGTCTTATCTAGACAGGTGTGTGGCTTTCATAATCAAGTCCAATCAGTATAATCAAACACAGCTGGACTCAAATGAAGGTGTAGAACCATCTCAAGGATGATCAGAAGAAATGGACAGCACCTGAGTGAAATATATGAGTTTCACAGCAAAGGGTCTGAATACTTAGGACCATGTGAGATTTCAGTTTTTCTTTTTTAATAAATCTGCAAAAATGTCAACAATTCTGTTTTTTTCTGTCAATATGGGGTGCTGTGTGTACATTATTGAGAAAAATGAACTTTAATGATTTTAGCAAATAGCTGCAATATAACAAAGAGTGAAAAATTGAAGGGGGCCTGAATACTTTCCGTACCCACTGTACATAAACCTTTACATTTACTCAAATGTAGCATTCTTTATTTTACCTGAATAATAAAAATCATGTGTAGAAGTGAGCTTGTGGTCTGAGAATTAGTTCATGTACAGGTTAGGGTTTCCATGTGGGTTTAGGTATTGTTTTAATATTGGCTTTGGGTTGGGTTTAATTTGGGTTGCTTTGCTTTGTATTGGCTTGGACTCACTTGGTTGTTGGGAGGTGTTTTCAGAATCACTCTCAGCAGGTTGTTGATTCCAGAGCTGGAGCACAATCCCTGAACTGCTCGGTCCAAATCCTCCTGACACTTCAGAGCCACCAATATCTAAGACCAGACACATTATTAATAAAACAACACACATATCTCAAAAACAACACATCAATGAAATGTGCAGATCCTTACTGCAAAGTATACATGCTAGTCCATTTACGAGTTAATTGAGAAGTAATGGATATTGATTTTCAAAGCCGATATCTTGAGATAAATGTCAGGTGGCAAGTATGATATAGTATAATATTTATTTAAATAAAAAATAAATAATTCAGCAGCCAGGAAAGATTTCTTATAGCAGAAGAACAATATTTATTTTATTTTCTTTTTACATTTTAAATGTCTTTACAGAATACTGAATGGGGATATATGGTATATATCCCGGTATTTTCTCTGTTTTTCTATTTGGATAAAAAAATATTTTCATATATTCTGTCCGATGATGTCATAAAAACAATGTTGATATTGAAGGCTATAAACAAATAAAGTGAATGTAATGAAGGCTATGCAATATATTACGTGCAAATTGGGGGTATACAATAATCATTTTGTTTTTAAATTCACTAAACTAAAAAATAAAATAAAAACAAAAGTATATTAGCCTATATTTATGTATTACCCCATTATAATGGTCACTTTCATAAAAATATACTTACTTGTAGGTTTAAAATCCCACATATGGCACATTTATTTTCCAACGAGTATTTTAGAAATATGTATATTTTAGTCAGAATTATTGCGTTCCTATTCTACTCGTCTGTTTGGCGCGCATGCACGCAGTGGCGCTCATTCACGGAAACCTGAAGTCTAGCAGAGATTTACTTTTAGAAGGCTCGTCCTCTCGGGACAGCAAAATGGACATATTTTCAGGACTTTCTAACATTTTCAGATGGAGAATATACCTGTGAAATGTAAGTAATGCACTGAGGAAAGCACCACATTTCAAACGCATTAAACAGCACAAGTATTTATCTGTCTGCCAGCACAAGTAGCCTAGACTAAGTCTCAGATCATCTGACAGGGCAAGCTGCTTCAAACTATACGTGTTAACTATATCGAACTATATACTATAAAATAACTATAACTATAGTTATTTTGAAGCCCTGATATAAAGCATGTGTCATGTTGAGGACAAATTTTATCATGCACTTTCCCTGCATCAGCTCACTCTGCGTACTCCTCTATTCTTCAGATGCGTTCGTATCAATCTGCTGTATATCGATATAACGGTATTGCCTCATTCCATATAGTCTCTAAAAAAACATATCGACATATTGTACAAACTCGATATACCGACCAGCCCAAATCAGAATAACAAATTGAGTGAAATTTGAAGTTTAATTCAGTCTTTTGTCTCACGTTTGCTTTAATGACAGTAGAAGTAAATATTTCTTCTTCATAATAAATTATTAATTATCTGTCACAATAATAAAATTAGGTATAATAAAACTTTATGATAGTGAGAAATACATTTTATTTAATAATTATAAAAGAGAAAAAAGTGATATGCAAGAGGTAAGTCATTGAGAAATGCCTATCATGCTTTACCATATTTGCATATTACATTACCATATTTGCACATATTTAAAAACAGAACATTATCTGCATTACTCATTGCAAAATTATTGACTTTAGGAAGTGAAAAACTACCATATGTGTTAACAGGCATGGTTATTGGCTAAATGTTTCCAAAATGGCTAAATATTAATGGCCAATTAATTGTTATCTATACCGACCTATCACTACGAAAAGGTTACAATAAGTAACTATAATTACCTCTTTATCAGTGAAGTATAGATCCATTTGCTGGCCGAAGGCCTCCGTCACTTTCTGAAGAAGATCCTTGAACTTCAGTGGCCTTTGGAATGGAATGATTCTAAAGGAAGAGGAGAAAAGTCTGATCAAAACAACACTTGCAAATTTCGAGTATATCTGACATTGCTTTCGTTTAGTTACACTATGCATATGTAAGCGGTTTGTAAACACGGAACTGTGGATATGAATCATTGCACCTTTCCAATCCCAAGGTATTTCCTTAAATCTGAGGGGGGGTAGTGACCAGTTAAAAATGGCTAGGAACATTCAACCTTGATGTGTATGATTGTGTTCTACTAAAGCCATTTATGGTGTATTCATGCATGGGACAGGCCACAAATGGTGTGTCAGTTTAACTAACGAACATGCCTATGTTTAGAGTGTGCGACTGTGCGTCAGTGTGTGGGTACTGAGAAAAAAGGAACTGAGAGTGTAAACTGGCTTATGATGCATGATGGTAATGCAAAGCAAGCATGATGAGCGTTTGGCCTAATCAAACGGAGCGGACTACTGTTTCAACACTGGGGACCCACATCGCAACACACACAAAGGTAGATGCAGCGCTTCCTGAGAGGAAAAAGAAAAAAAAGTGGAGCAACGTTGAAAGTAGCAGGAAGCATGTTTCCCATTCCTCCTCCAAATTGCACACACATACACAGATGACTAATCTACTACTTTTGAAGAACCATTATCTTTAACTTAAACAATTTTTGACTTTAGCAATTAGTGTTTTTTGTATCTCCGACATAATGACAGCCAATTGGTTCTCATCTGAAGAGGTTTATAGGAAAGAAGACAACTCGGGACATCCGTCATGGGGGAAATCAAGCTTCAATGCTGATTTGAGATCAGCTGTGTGTTGTTTAACAGTCAGATCTTCTGTAGATGAAGCTGCTTGTTGAGGTTTGAGCGATGGCTTTGTTTACACTGGCCGATGAGGGAGATAGCGATGGAAGAAAATCATAGCGGAAGACTGGAGAAATGGAGGATGTAGGGTACGAGATGATTTTCCTTCCTTGGCGTGCACAGATAAGCGCCTTGGTTTGGCCGCGTCTCTCTGCGCTTGGCATGGCACGCGGTGTTCTCCTCCTTCCTGTCTCAGTTTTGCGGTCGCTGCCAGAGGAAGACGGCTTTGAGTGTGTCCAACTATTCTGGTCTGCTAACTAATGCCTGTTTTGATGAGTTTTTTATTACTGTAGGCGCAAGTGTGTAGATTTATGATGTGTGCTGTGAGATATGGGGTTATACATATACAAGTTTAATACATGTTTCGTTTTACGACTTTCTGATGTAACACAATGAAACAACTGGCAAAAATGCACCATGATGTTACAATGTTGATGTGGAAGCTGATTGTTAAATAGATGTTGCTGTTCATACACTACCGTTCAACAGTTTGGGGTTGTAAAAACAGAAATGTTGTGAAATAGTATTATGGTTTAAAATAACTAATTTATTTTTTGAATGTAATTTATTCCTGTGATGCAAACATGGATTTTTAGCAGCCATTTCTCCAGTCTTCAGTGTCACATGATCCTTCAGTAATCATTTTAATGCTGATTTGATGCTCAAGAAAACAGATTTACTGCTTAATAATTTTGTGAGAACCATGATATATTTTTAGGATTCTCTAATTAATAGAACATTTAAAAGAACGGCATTTAATTGAAAAAAATGTGTTTTTTTTTAACATAAAGCGTCCTTTCTAAATTAAATTCTTAATTTCTTTTAAAAAATTAAACAAATCTTACTGACCCAAAATTTTGAATGGTAATGTGCCTTCTTATTTACGCCTCATTTATTTTACGTTGCATGCATATAAAATATCACAGTGCAATTTCGATTGTGAAAAGAAATGTATCTAATGCATATTGATGAGACTGGATGGAAGTCCCACCATCTGGCAGGGCAGGTTTAATAAGATTCACTGATATCATTGTTTACTCAAAGAAACATAATAAATAGACAGATTTTAATACAAATTATCCCCTCATTTAAATGTTTGCTCTTAGTGAAGACATAATGTGGAAGAGAGTAGGGATGTATACAGATTCCTGGCTAGTGAAGGAAATGCCAAGATGTTAAGCGTCCTTACAAACAAAGTCCATTTAAGGTCAGTCAGGAGGGCACAAGAGGATACTAGGGGGTCCATGGAAAAGATAAGATTTTTTTTTTATGACTATATATTACACAATTCTGACTTTATAACTCATGATTGTGACTTTATATCACAAATTCTGACTTTATAACTCATGATTGTGATTTTTTATCACAAATTCTGACTTTATAACTTACGATTGTGACTTCATATCACACATTCTGGCTTTATAACTCACGATTGTGACTTCATATCACACATTCTGGCTTTATAACTCACGATTGTGATTTCATATCACACATTCTGGCTTTATAACTCACGATTGTGATTTCATATCACACATTCTGGCTTTATAACTCACGATTGTGACTTCATATCACACATTCTGGCTTTATAACTCACGATTGTGACTTCATATCACACATTCTGGCTTTATAACTCACGATTGTGACTTCATATCACAAATTCTGGCTTTATAACTCATGATTGTGACTTCATTTCACAAATTCTGACTTTATAACTCATGATTGTGATTTTTTATCACAAATTCTGACTTTATAACTTACGATTGTGACTTCATATCACAAATTCTGACTTTATAACTCACGATTGTGAATTCATATCACAAATTCTGGCTTTATAACTCACGATTGTGAATTCATATCACAAATTCTGACTTTATAACTCGCAATTGCGACTTCATATCAAGAAATTCTGATTTTATAACTCACGATTGTGAATTCATATCACAAATTCTGGCTTTATAACTCACGATTGTGAATTCATATCAAAAATTCTGACTTTATAATTCATGATTGCGACTTCATATCACGCAATTCTGATGCAATTCTGACAAAAAGTCAGTATTGTTCGCTAAAAAGTCGCAATTAACTTTTTTATTCCGTTTTTTTTCTTCAGTTTGCGGAATTCCAAGCATCCATAGATATGCAATAAACTTAATACAAAGTAATTGCAAATGCAAATTCAAAATATGACTTATTATTCTAATACAGTACAAATTAGTTTGTTGACAAAATATATAAAAGCTTTTATATTTTAAGAAAGGTTCCTTTTTTAAGATATATTTGGGGCTCCTTGGAATTAAAAACTTTAGTTCTGGAGCAAAAAGATGTGATGTAATAAGTCGACTGGCTATTCTGATTGAAGGCAGAATGTCATTTCCTAGCTACCCTAGTACTTCCATTGATTTATCTACTAGTGGGCCATGACCTCCTCCTCATACATCTCTTCTTAAAGTCGAGCCAGAACAGAAGAGGGTTAAACAAAGATTTTTTGCCACAGCAGCCAATTAGAGCTGTGAAGCAGCACACCCAACTGCCCGTCACCTCCAATGCAGCAAGTGACGCTGCGCAGACTTCCTGTGACACAACCCACCGAGGCATTTTCACACAGACGGCAGACGGGATCCTCTGAGGAGCTTTAAGACCAAAGTGTGAATTCTCCCAGGATGCATCAGGACATTGTGGTACTGGTTGGCAAGAACGTTAATTCACTTTCTTCCAGTAAACATAGCTTTGTCAAAGTCATAGATTCTTCCTATGCTGAAACATTGCCCTTATATGAGGGAAAATACGGTCTCTTTACAAGTACCTTAGTAAAATGTTAGGTTTGTTAAAGCACATATGGATATACTTTGCAAAGACTCAAGTGTTGGCATTTGGCAGTCTTGAGACGGGAAAAATGACATGTTCTGTGTGTGGGTGTATGAATGACCTACAGGACATTGAAAATTAATATTGGGTGTGCCATTGAGCTCAAACATTTGGCTTCACCTCCTCTTTCCTCTGCACCAAAATGTGTGTGAAACACTGCATCTAAATGTCAAAATACTTTTATAGGAACATTCCGGTTCTTTAGGGCATCTTGGCATATTTTCTGATCTTCCCCGTGTGGGATAAGATGAGAGGAATGAGATCAGGGAAAGGACGCAGAGCTGCAGAAATAATGAGAATGTTCGGACTCACCGTTTCTCTCGCTCATGCTCCAGCTTCACCCGTAAATCCTGAGAGAAGAAAACAACAAAACGAAATGAATTGATCCTGTGGATCAAATGCACTAATTAATTCAGATAATCTGCACTTGTGCAAACTATAAGTAAAATCAGTCTGTAAACAAGAAAAGAGCATTCAGAAAAATCAAAGGACAGGTTTGTTTGGATGATGTGAACGCTGTCTTCTGAACTAGGTGCGCACCTGCGAACCGTACCCGAGTCTGCTTAAAAAGGTGGTCTGGGGTTCAGTTCATGTGACCACCGGAACGGTTCGCTGCTGATGTGAATGCAATCATACTAAATACATTTATTGCATATTAAACCAAAAAAAATGTCTGAGTCTGAGTCAACTTTATATTCAAGAAGCACAAGATGTGACATTGCATAAATATTACAAATAGTTTGTCCCTGTGTCCTGAGAAACGCTTATGTATCTGAAGTACAACCAAATTGCTTTTTTCCTGTCTGTCTGTTATCAATGTTGTGTGAAATCTGTGAAATCTTCACACAGTTCAGTTTATCACCTGAACTGCAGTCACGGGACTGGATATGAAAGCATGTAGTGTTGTCACGATACCAAAATTATGACTTCGATACGATACCAGACTAAAATACCTCGATACCGATACTTAATCGATACCACGGTCAAAAAAAACACTTTTAATCAATTATTAAAAGTAATTGAATATGACAACAGAACTTATTATTAATAGTGTTTTGTTGTTGTTGTTGTTGTTGTTGTTGTTGTTGTTGTTGTTGTTTTAGCTAAAAACTCACTTGGCCAGCATGTTCCTACCCTGGTTTTTGACCATTTCTTCTTATTGCAATCTTTGTTTTTAAAAATAAGCAAAAAATGCAAATTACAAACAATATGACAAAAACAGTGCTTTATTTTTCAGCTATATGTCTATTTAACAGTATAGCAAATCAAGAAAGAAATTAAATAATCCACAAAAAAAAACTAAAACTAAATTCAGCTGGCAATTCAGTCAATAAATTAACTATACACTGATTAACAATGAATATATTAAAATTGTTTAGCCAACCATGGGGTGGTTTTCTATTTTTCATTGTTGTTTGATTAACATTAATCACACAGAATATTAGATCCGGCTTAACACGGATCCAATTACCTCAACTGTACACGTTCACTAAAGACACCCCCGACTGTGTTTACCTGAATACTCGCTAGGATGTGCATTTTTTACATATCTTTGACCATTGAAATCCATAATCAGAAAGAACTGAATCGCGATCGCATGTTGTCTGAAAGGCGTGTGCTCGCGCTTCAGATCAAAGTCGCAGCGCGCGAGCGAGCACGTCCGCGCTGCACTATATTTTCTCAGCGCATGTTTCTGTTGCTTTCTTTGTCATGCGCTGCGGGTGTATATTTAACTCTTCTTCTTCCAATGTTTAGTGATCGGTGGAAGCAGAGCTCTGCACACACGTCCTGACTCCTGCTGTCACTCATCGACACAAATAAATACAGCTCTTATTAACGCGCGGTCCTTCTTAAAGTACCGGTACTAATAAAATTCCATATCGTACCGTTTGTAATAGCAGGGTATCGCAATACTTTTCTGGTACCGGTATACCGTGCAACACTAAAAGCATGTGTGGCATCTGGCATGTACAGAATCTAACAGGATGAGGGTTCACTTCTCAAGTGGGTGCTCAGGGTGAAACATTGTGAAAAATATTTGGTAATTATGTATACAAAGCATTTATGAGCTTAGAACAAAGGCAGATAGAATGAAGAAAAAACGTGTAGACTTATCCACCTTATTTTTCAACGCGGAAGTAAGCGTGTGTAATACGAAGTGTAGTAAACAGTAAACCTGTTTGCGCTATTAAACCAGTGTGTTTATAATTAAGACAATACATTAAAATAATATGGGAAGAAATACAAGTTTGCAATATCAAGCAGCATAACAAGCTGTTTTGCACAGCTAAAATTAACTTGAAGCGGATGGCACCAGAAGCCACATGCATTCATTTACAAAAAAGTGGATACTGAGCAAGACTAAATCAAAATGTTGAATGTAATACAACACAGCTCTGCTCATAAGTTATGCATTAAGAGCCGGGGGGTGTAAACTTTTTGAATTGAATGATCAGGGTAAATTGTACTTATTTTGTCTTCAGGGAAACATCTTGGGTAGCTTCTGAAGGGCAGCGCTACATTAATTTGTTTTAATCTTGAAACAAAATAAGGAAAATGCATATAAACCATAGAGTCATATTATTCTGTTTTATGGATTATATCTAAAGATATGTTATCTAAAACAGCTTATTCAGGACAGTAAAAAATGACATGCAATTTTTATGATCTTTTTACTATTTTTAAATACAAGGGGTATTGTAAACTTATGAGCAGAACTGTAAGTTGTTACACAAGTGTTACAATAATCCCAAATATTCAAAATTGTAAGTCAATGGTAACAATTGACAAATAAATCATATTACACCATTCTTTGTCGAAACTGAGCAGCTATGGTAATAACTGAATCAGAAATAATGTGTTCAAAGCAAGTGTGACCTACATAATAATTACTTGAAAATAATTTCATAAATATTTCATCAATTCTCAGACCACAAAAGAACAATTTTGACTTACAAAACATATTTTATACATCTCATTTGTTTGTTAAAAGTTGTCACGTGAATAAACAACTGTTCAATTAAGACAGAGATGTTGAATAAAATAATATGCTGAACATGTCAAATAAGCGTCATAATTCTAGGTCAACGGTTCCATGAAAAAAAACTGTTATTTACAGAATAAAAACATTTACATATTATTCAAAATGCTTTCCGTCATGACTGATAAAAATCAGGTACCTTGTCTATTGTATTTCTTTTAGGACTAACAGGAACATTCCCACAATTGAGGATGCTACAAGGAATGGTAAAAGTCTTTAAAAAGATACTAAAAAAGTTTTACAGCATCCCAAAAAAAAGCTGTCACATCTATGTCAGTACTGCAGCATGACGGAAAATGTACAACCTAGTCCATAAAAGTGACAGATAATGATTTCTAGCACAACTTCTACTTGTTTGTCATTGTTAAAAAACAAACCTGCCCCTGCCTCCCCTGCTGTTCTGAAATCAGCACTGCTCTGAATTTCACTGTTTGGTTGAAGTATAAACTGCACTGTCTCCCCTGAGACGACACATTGCCTTACGCGCTGAAGATAATGAACAGTCTGAATACTGTTTACTCCGATACTGTTGACATTGTGACGTCATCTCCATTATGAATGCAGCGAGAGAGGCTGAAATAAGAATTAATCTGCAAGTTTATTTGCTTCACGTGCATTTTCATTATGCGTGTGCTTTAACCTGTCAAGAGTCCTCGTGAGTTGTTTTGGGGGATGGTTGTTGTTACTATAATGTTGTTTAGTTATTTGGGAAAGTTCCTTCTGGAATTTTGTACATATAAGAGAGAAAAAATTAGACTGAAAGGTTCAAATTGTGTGCGAAAGATCAAAAAGAGTGTGTGTGCGTGCAAACCGTTCATCTTGAGGTCTGTCTGACTGGTGTCCGGTGTGAAGCGACAGCATTGAAATGAGAATTTAGGCAATGAAAGAAAACTACAAGGATACTGGTGTTTTATGCTGTATAGTACATAGGGATCGGATGTTACATGTTAACAGTCGTGCCCTCTCTCAGCTGTGTCCTGTTTAAGACTGTATCTTACTGTGCAGCTCTGGCTGGGACTAAAGGTTGAAGGTTGCATGAGCTATTAAAAGGGTTTACATTGTTGTTGTTGTGGTTTTCTGAATCTCTGCTTTGCAGGTCATTATTATAAAATAAATGGGGAAAAAATAATTAAATACAAATTATATTATATTATATTAAAATACTAAATATTATTCTATAAATATATAATATTTATTTATTCAGCTATGCAGCTCATGAACATACAATAAATCGTTCCAACAACTTTCTGATTAGTTGCTTTTGAAAACACAACTGAGTGATGCATTGTGGGTAATTACCTGTCTGTAGGATGGGGTTCTGCTCTTGGGCTTGTTGCTGTTGGTGCTCTTGAGCTGGTAACAGAACCGTAAAGCTGCCAGGTCCTTCATTATGGAGGTGAGTGCCTCTTCATCATCTGGAACAAACAAAGACAAGTTTATGCTACGCTGTGAGTGGATCTTCAAAAATGTGTCACTGAAGCATCTGGATGACTGCCAACTAAAAAGTCCTGATGAGAAGAAATTCAAACCACAACGGTTACTTTTTCCACCCATTTTGTTTCGGCAGCATCATCAAACCAGACCTAGACATTTTATAATGTACATATTTGTTTTTTTTACCAATGCAAAACTCACTGTCACAAAGCTGGAGGGTATTGTGGGTGGTGTTACTATGGGTTTCTAACACGTGTCCACTAGGGGTGGCACGCTACATGAAAAGACATCAGAACCGTTCGGTTTGGTTGTTTCGGTTTGGAGCGTGTGCGTCGCACGGTACGACGCATTTGCAATGTAGCCTCGTGCCCGTGTTACCTCAGACAGTGGGTGCCCTTTTCGTGAGAAATAAGAGGTGTGTGTGGACATACAGTAAAAGTGGAGTGCTGCAGGTCGTGTCACTTGTAGAAATGGCAAGTGGGAGAAATAAGGAAGGCTGCCCGGAGTTGGAGGATGCGCCAGCGTCGTATAACGTCGGCTTCACACCGCACACGCAAGCAGTGCGTTGGCAGGGCAGAAGGTAGGCGCGCGCCC
The DNA here is from genome assembly GCA_023029165.1 of Gobiocypris rarus. Classification (NCBI taxonomy): domain Eukaryota; kingdom Metazoa; phylum Chordata; class Actinopteri; order Cypriniformes; family Gobionidae; genus Gobiocypris; species Gobiocypris rarus. The sequence goes on along the minus strand of CM040924.1, from coordinate 14,634,765 downwards.
GTTGTGCATTCACACTGGCAGCGTTTGTCTCGCACAGTTGAACCGCGGCTCATGTATTGCAAATACAGACAGAATATTGTCCATTCTGTCAAATTTTCCAGTGTTCTCCTCCGACCCCTGTCTGTCTCGTGCTTTGATTTATGATGGGCAGCATATATCTGCTGCAAATGCAACTGTGTTCCCCTCTGTCCCAAACACACATGCATATAACATGTTGTAAGTAGTTCACATGATAAATGTAACATTAAAGTTAAAGGGGTGATGACGCCCAGAAAACGAGAGCTGGAATCCAAGGATGTCATGGGAAGAAGAAATGCAACTCAACTGATGAATATGTATGCATGCTTCTGAAGCCCCGCCCACAGAGTCGAGGGCTTTCCAGCGCAGTAATCATGGCGAGCAAAGTAATTTATTGCTCTGTCCAATGTTGTGGAAGAACACAGTCGCTGCATAAGCTTCCTTCGGATATTAGGAATGTGCGATACTTCATTTATTTTTTAATGAAGTTCCAGCTCATGTGGGGAAGACATGTACGAGTATTCGCTTCATTTCACTGCAGAATCGTTTGTAAACAAGTCTCAGGTGCTGGATTTGCAGACAGTGTTGTGCCTTCTATATTGGATTCGACAGGAATGGCGCAACAAACTTATGTGAGTAAAACGTCTTTTTTATATGTAATGGTCGGCAAGCCTATGAATCTCAAATAGTGAAATAATATTCCTTTCTTGATATGAGCACGCGCGCACGTGTGTGTCTGTGTGTATGTGTGAGGTTCGTGCTTATTGACCGATCGGGGGGGCCATGTAATACAGAAATAATATTCCAATCAATCTCGGGTGGATGAGAAATAAATCTTTCTGTTTGTTTGATAAAGACGTTTACGAGCCCTGTGATCGAGATAATCATTCCGGTTGCTGCTTTCAAAACGATCCCTCCATAATGTGAACTGAACTGACAGGGGAGCTGAAGCTCATTAAATATGCAAATCTTATCCAATCCTAGTCGTGGGCGTTTACTTCCAAGTCTCCAGTGCGGCACGCCCATCAAAACCCAGCGTTCAGGAGAGAGCCTAAAAACCAGTCTAGAAAATAGCCTATTACTTATTCATTATGATGTTTTTGAATGTAAAAACCACACGAACGTCATTAGTTGACCTCAGACAAAAGTATAAAAAAATCATAGATATGCTTCTAGTTTTAATAATCTAAACAGGAATTTCAAGTTTGGGCAAAAAGCTGCTCACACTGAATTAAAGCCACAGTGCATTGTTCTGATCAAAATAGACATGATTAACATGAAAAAATGTTACGCCAATGTGTCGGACCCGGTAGACACGTAAGCAGAACACAGACAGTTAGGAAACAACTTCTACATGATATAACAATTTTTTTTGTACTGTGTAGTAAAGCTCGTGGAAGGAAGGAGGCGGGAACCGGCGTTCATTCAAAAATACTTTAATAAAACCGAATCAACAAAACAAAAGTGTATCGCGGGCAGCCCCACACGGACGACTGCCCGCACACACATACCAAAACATAAACAAAACTCAACATAAAATCCAGGCCTGGTCCTCTCTCGTCCTTTCCTGAACTCGCCCGTCCTTTTATGTCTCCGAGCTCCCTCATGAGAGGACTTCGAGACCGGTGTGCCTCGCTACAGGTGACGTTCATTACCAATCACGCACCGGTCTCCACTCGCTCCTCCCATGTCGCTCGTTCGTCCACCTCGCCACATACTGTATCCTAAATTGTGGATAATTAAGCTATATATCATATGCTGAAGTACATTTCTGAAGCGTTAACGATTAAAAGAAAAAAACTAAACCGAAAACAGTGACCCTAAAACTGTGATATGAACCGAACCACCCCTAATGTCCACACGCGACATGACAAAAGCAAATAGAACCCATTATAATCAGTGATGCTGTCTACACTGGGCGCGGTGCAATGCGACAAAATTCCCAACAGTAAACAGATGCCCTGTTCTATTTCTGATGTACTTCAAGTGCTCACACCACTTTCGACACGAAGAACAGATGGATTTGCAACAGTCGATTTGTCGCATCCTGTGTAGAAAGCCTTAAGCTGGTGCGGCGTGTGACTAAGTTACACATTTGAGTATAATTTTTAGGGTTCGTTCAGATTTAAAGATCATGTATTTGCAGTCCTCTTAAGTCAGATGCATTTACACTGTAACTGTGCCTCAGATGCAAATCAACTCTATTGGGGACTGTAAAGGTTGAACCAAAATAAACTAATTGGTGAGAATAACAAAAAACAGCATTTCTCAGAGAAGATTGCAGGGTAGATCGATGGGTGGTCCTAACAGTTTTCTATTGTTTGTAGCCCATTTGTCTTCATGTATAAAGTGCTGTCCCACAAACTTTGTAAAGAATCTTTGAAGGGCGCCACACGAACATCACTTCTGATGAACAGTGCTACACTACCACCTTCAAAAAATCTTCTCCCTACAAGAACTCTTGTCAAGCTTACTTATTTTATGTATTAAAGAAAATGAATATATTAGCAAGCCACCCAAACAACCACTCAGCCAAATAAAGCAAAATCTAACAAAATCAATTAATGTTTACAAAACATCACTAAATATGACAGCACTAGATAAACTGTTGATTAGATTCACATACATTTCAAAAAACTAGAAAAGCTATTTTACACCATATTCACGAGTTCTAGAGTTTCAGAGCCAAGTGCAAATGAGGTATCTTTCAAACAGTCATCTCAAGCAACTAAGTTTTAAACTGTAAAAGAATGGTCATGTTTGGATCACTTTCCTATTCATATCTTTCACCTGAATACCACAATGTCATTCAAAACAGCAGAAAGACACTCGATGTTCACACAGTCTCACAGCACTAGACTTACCGTGCGGTACACATCAGGGCTTTTCACACTTGAAATAGTTGACCCTAGGTCATTCTAAAATTGCGGGTAAATGGAATTCTGATTTATCTATCTTCACGTTTCACACTGCTCATAATTGACCCAGGGTTTGCAATAAATGTGAATGTGGCTGACGTTTCACGCTGTAAATTTGTAAACCCTGGGTTAATGTTCTTATATGAAACCAAGTTTTTTTTCTTTTTCGATCATAAACTAGCGCATTGTGTACTGTTCCAGTAAGCTGGCGAACAATCTCAGCTTCAGTGCCATCACTACAACACACTTCTTATGGCATTGGTCCTGTCTTTTGTTCACACAGCGTACGTCCCGGGACTGATCATGGGATCATGTTAATAGGTCTGCACCCTGGGATCGATCCCGGGACGTGTTTGCGTTCACACATTTCCGCACTCTAGTAATTTTATGGCAATTCTCTGAGATTAACGGTCTGTGTGAAAAGGGCTATGTAATACAAACTGCTATTAAGTTTTTCCTGAATGGACTTTTGCATCCTAGGTAAAAAACAATGCAATCCCTGATTCAAAATTGCAAGTGTGAAACATTTCTCAACCCAGGGTTAAAAGCAGGGTTTAGAACAACGATAACCTGGGGTTAAGTGCAGTGTGAAAAGACCTAAACCAGCCCTTTTGTATTTCCTTTTGAGATACTATAAGGGGTTTTTCCATGGTTTCAGACACAGACACACCCCTGATATTTTTCCATAACAGCGCTGGTGTACTCCTCTTTCTGTAGTGCAGCCCACTGATGTAAACCAACAGGCCACAGAGAGAGGCAGACACGTGGCCAGACGCAAGAGATCACATTATATTAACGTTAAAGGTTTGGTCCCATTGATGGGCTTGTTCTGCTCCGATGCATTAAACCCTCGGCATGACAAGCGCAGCGTTAGTGAGAGAGAGAATTTTAATAATGCAACATACACTAAACAAGATAAGCATTACAGCAAGGCCGAGCTTCAAAGAGCCATTCAACACAAAAAAAAGAAGCTAAGCACTGAATCAACCAAGAAATTCAAAAAACAATGTGCCCTTTGCAATGCGAAAACTAATAGGCTTTCTTTTCCCCCAACAATTAATTAGAAACTTTTATTCCAGTACTCTGGATAAAAGCTTCAGTCCTTTATCAGAGAACACAGGAAGGTTTTTGCAAAGAACGTACTGGAGCAGCTCATGTGTGTCTTGAATTCATAACCGGATCACATGAAGAACGACTGCGGCAACCTCTGTGCAAGAAAAACACAAGAATATGAACGCTAGCAGCAGCTAGCTGTGCAACATTAAAATAGTCCACAAACTCAGCCATCATCAAAAGGGAAATGGGAGCAATCATGCAAATGAGCGTGTCATACATTAACATATCAAGAGGCCCTAATGGGGCCAATTAAGCGTGTCTTGTAATTACAGCCTGAGTGGAAGGTCATTCACCTCTGCTATCATGGGGAGGAGATAGTGAGAAAGAGAAGAGCTCTTGTTAATCTCAGGTGCCTATGTGCCAGTCAGTTTAAACTTGGGAAGTCTGTTTGGATTCACCCGACAATAGGATGAGTAAGTGATGAACATGCCTTTGAATTAGCTTTTACCTGCACCTGTTTTCCTCGACAGACATCATGTTTTTCTTAATCATACTAATTCATCTTTATTATTAAAAGCAGACTCTTGGGGTGGTGCATTTACAAACTATACAGATATGCTTTTGCAATAATTATCAACAACAAATCATCAGAAATGAGCTAGTCTCTACTTGTAGGGGTCATAAGCTGCATTTAAAAAAATCTTTTAATGGTCCACTTTTAGTGTTATCAAGATTTTTACATAAAAAACATCCTAATTTAGAGGTAATAAGCTATTTCCTATATTGCTTTTGACCCTCGGTGGGCAGTGATAATCAATAAAAGCTGTTTTTCGACCTACAGTGAAGTTTTGAGTAGGGATGCGCCGATCCGATACTGCCATTATTTGCCGGATTGGTATCGGTCAGACAATAATCCAAATCCGATACTGTGTGTATACAATTCTGTGTAATTGTTAAGCCCCAGTGCCCCACAGAAGGCACAGAAACTAAAGTCATCATTGCTTATTAGTAAGGCTGAATTGGATCATCGAAGGTGAGCAGCAAAGACAGTGGTTAACAAAGTGAGATTGAATACATAAAGTATATTTGTGTACTGAATGTTTTTGTGCAAGTGAGATGAGTAAATGCCTGCTCACATTTAGTTTAGAACTACAGTACCCATCATGTTTACACACAACGCCTCTGCATTTTCTTCTGATTTCTCTCAACATGGCGACAAGAGAGGTGTCTTAATTGCAAAAGTACCTCAGATGTTGTTTTGTTAAAAATTTAAATGTGATGCATTACTTTACAAGTTAATTGAAAAAAGTAATCTGATTACATAACTAAAGTTTCTTGTCATATATTACCCCCAACACTGGCAAGGACTAAGTGATGTCAAGTGAAAGTTGTTTTAGAGGGAGACTAACTGATTAATGAAGACTGATTATTTTGGAATAATGTTCAAGAAATCTTTCACAATATGACTAATTTTGCAAGGTACTAATATGAACCTAGTAGGGGAAGACAATGTACAATATTGTCCCTTGCGCAATTTAGAAGTTGTTTTCGCCCATTTTTTCTGACAGTGATAGAGTTAGTTTTTATTTCATGTCATCTTTAAAGCTTTAGTTTAGATTAGTTTAAGACCAAAGAAGATATTTAGCATAATGCCCAGGCTGCTTTAGAAAATGGAGACATCAAATTGCAAAAATATCAGTCCATATTACTTGACGCTACAGTCTTGAATATGGTAATTGAGTTTGGAACAGACATAATATCACACAAGTTTGGACCACCTCTGTGATATTTTAATGGTCCTTTTTGGTCATTTTATAGCAGTTTATTTTACTGCATGAAGAACAGAACTCTGAACATTCTGTAATTTATTCTGCAATTATATGACCATTTTTATTTCTGGCCAAACTCTTCCATTAAACAAGCTAACAGCATTATTACTGACTGGTGCTGAACCCATAAGGGTGGGTCATGTGCAGCAAACGACAGTGGTGTATTTGAAGGGGTTTTATTGCATCCCAGGGGAGGCAGAAGGGCATTGTGGGGCAGTGGAGTGCTGGGCGAGGCAGAGGCGACACTGCTGAGGCAGATGGAGTCTGGGGTGATCTTTGATTCTGACACCAGCGCAAGTCTCACTCCGCAGCTGTTCTTCCACAGTGGCATCCACCATTAAACAGGGTTCACAAAGGGTTCACAACACGCACACTTTCTTTTCCACTTGACCTCATTTCTATTTTAATATTGCCAGATTTGCCATAATGTAGTGCTTCATCTTCTGCAAAACAACCTCAGAAGCTATTGATCTGAAAACACTAAGGGGGAATTTCATACAATAACATCTTAACCACTAAACACCCACAACCCAGTTTAAACAGGTGCTACTCTAGTAAAATCTTTTTACATTTATGCCAAGTGTCCTACAAATACATTTACATATGTATGTACTTAATGTAAATACCCTGCAAATACTTTTGGTATACTTAAAGTCCTTCTGTACTAAATAAACTTTAGTTATCGGGAAATATTGCTGAGGTCCAACTAAAGATATATTATATAAGTATATTTGACTGTGCTAAAGTGGAGCTATTGCAAGTGTACTTTAGGTGCACTTTAAATATCTTGCATTTAAAGATTGATATTATACAGTGATTATACTATCCTTACTAATAGTGATATTAAAAAACATTTTAGGCTTAATATCAAGAAATGTGCATTGTGCAATAAAGAAGTACTCTTCATTAAGTTTAATTATAATATTTATATCAGCAAATGCCAGTAAATATGTTAATGAATTTGTTGTATACTTAGTATGAAATAAATGTATTTTAAATATACACTCAAATAAAGGATTATTAGGAACACCATACTAATACTGTGTTTGACCCCCTTTCACCTTCAGAGCTGCCTTGATTCTACATGGCATTGATTCAACAAGGTGCTGAAAGCATTCTTTAAAAATGTCGGCCCAAATTGATAGGATAGCATCTTGCAGTTGATGGAGATTTGTGGGATGCACATCCAGGGCACGAAGCTCCCATTCGACCACATCCCAAAGATGCTCTATTGGGTTAAGATCTGGTGACTGTGGGGGCCATTTTAGTACAGTGAACTCATTGTCATGTTCAAGAAACCAATTTGAAATGATTCAAGCTTTGTGAAGTAGCCATGTAGCCAGGATGGGTACATGGTGGTCATAAAGGGATGGACATGGTCAGAAACAATGCTCAGGTAGGCCGTGGCATTTAAACAATGCTCAATTGGCACTAAGGGGCCTAAAGTGTGCCAAGAAAACATCCCCCACACCATTACACCACCACCACCAGCCTGCACAGTGGTAACAAGGCATGATGGATCCATGTTCTCATTCTGTTTACGCCAAATTCTGACTCTACCATCTGAATGTCTCAACAGAAATCGAGACTCATCAGACCAGGCAACATTTTTCCAGTTTTGAACGGTCCAATTTTGGTGAGCTTGTGCAAATTGTAGCCTCTTTTTCCTATTTGTAGTGGAGATGAGTGGTACCCGGTGGGGTCTTCTGCTGTTGTAGCCCATCTGCCTCAAGGTTGTGCGTGTTGTGGCTTCACAAATGCTTTGCTGCATACCTCGGTTGAAACGAGTGGTTATTTCAGTCAAAGTGATCTGATCTCTAGGATCAACAAGGCATTTTCGCCCACAGGACTGCCACATACTGGATGTTTTTCCCTTTTCACATCATTCTTTGTAAACCCTAGAAACGGTTGTGCGTGAAAATCCCAGTAACTGAGCAGATTGTGAAATACTCAGACCGGCACATCTGGCACCAACAACCATGTCATGCTCAAAATGGCTTAAATCACCTTTCTTTCCCATTCTGACATTCGGTTTGGAGTTCGGGAGATTGTCTTGACCAGGACCACAGCCCTAAATGCATTGAAGCAACTGCCTTGTGATTGGTTGATTAGATAATTGCATTAAAGAGAAATTGAACAGATGTTCCTAATAATCCTTTAGGTGAGTGTATTTTGGTATAGCTTTTTTTCACTTGGATAAAACGATATTTTAAATTGTATTAGGATTGCAAAATTTTTTTAATTGATCATAATGATAAATTTGCCAAATTATTATTTCTGTATACAGGTAAAAATTTTATTCTGCATCCTGACCAATGTTTCCAATAAATAATGTGCAAACTGAAAGTACTGTTAAAATCAGATATGCATTCTACCGGTGCGATTGGCTAACCAAGCTCAAGTGGGAATACAACTAGACCTGTTACCTTTCTTAGAACCGTTCGGCCCGATGGTGGAAAAGCGGTTAATGTGGGCAAATAAATGGCACATTCAGGCGTAATTCCTTCTTAGTGAATTTGCCCCAGAATCATATCACAATTTTACCTAAAGAGCCTCCGTTGCAGCTCTACTGACCCCTGTTAGTCCTGGCAGAGTGCCACGTTCAACTTTCCGCCTGCAGAGCACCTGCAGAAGTGGCTTCAGTCAATATCTGCCATGCATTTCAAGCTCAGGTTATTCATGCGTTAATGTCAAACCCTGAGCTGCGTATTACACAACTTCACTTCATTCAGCACACGGAAGAGTGATAAGCTAGCCTCTCTGCCTTTGCTTAACCACCGCTGTGTGTACGAAAGAAAAAGAGGGTCCAGCATGTGTGATGAGGATGTCTCTCAAAAGATTGTGGCCACTCTTTTGCATGTGGACTATTCTTAGAGTATGATGCAAGTCGCATAAAATAGAAAGCATGAACAGAGTGGTGTTGAGCTACGGTAACTTTTGAGGTTATGTTACGGTCCATTAATCACTGAGAAAGTATTTTATAATTTAATAGAACAAATTTAACAAGAATGCAGAACACCTCCAACTGCCGCAAGCTTCAGATCAAGTGAGTCTGCAGGAGGGCAGACTCACTTGAGCAGGAGGGATGCAGGAGGGATGAGAAACTAACACAGTGGTGACATTGTCAGTTTCATGTAATACTTTGCAAAATACACAATAGAATTGCATGTACTAGGGATCTGCGCAATGGCGTCTTTCATTACGGCTAAATGAAAATTTTGCAACGACTAGTCAAATTAGGTTAGATCCATGCAGCGGTCTTGCCTTGAATTATGTTTACTTCCTTGTATATTACACCTAAGCAATGTCAGTCATTATAAACATATTTATTCAAATCAACCGAATCAATTTTGGCAGCACAGGACCAAGAAGTTCAAACCTAATAGACCTTATTTCACAACAGCGCCCTTAAAAAAAAAAAAATAAACAGGAATGAAAATAAAACATTCAGCGATAGACAGTGGGTTGTACTGTATTTTAATGTATTTTCCTGATGAAACATTACAAAAATATATTTCCAAGAACTACTGACAAAAAACTCCAGACAACATGTGCTGAAGAAAATTATAAGTGATCTAGGAGCTTTTTAATACGGACACCATTGAAAACAGTAAGTCAGTCCCTCACGTCTAGCCTTGCTTTTTATACCTGTCATGGCGCTGCTCTGAATGAGGTCTATAGCCTATTATAAACAGATTTTGAACATGATTCTTGTATATGAAATGTATCTGTAGACATGGCGGGCGTTTAAACCACAAGAAAAACTGGATGTGTACTGACAACTACACATTATTTAAGTGCATTCTCTTTAAAATCTTTACTAAACTGAACAGAATCTAATTGAATAGAATAAAACGGAAGCACAAAAACGTTTGTGGTTTGAGCATTTATAACATGCATACACAGTGTAAATGACCCTATTGTAAGAGGATCACCATCCCTCTATCACCTCATACTGATGTGAAGATAAGATGACTTACTGTGATAACACTATGGCAGTCTGGTAGAAATCCTTGTGACTGGTTGAGTGACAAGGGGCCCTATTTTAACGATCTGAGAGCAAAAAGGGTAGTACCAAGTTTTTTAAATGAGTCATGGGTGTGTTTTTGGGTGTAACGTGCCATTAACCAATCAGAGTATCATCTCCCATTCCCTTTAAAAGCCACCTGCGCTTGCACCATGGTGGATTCGCTATTAATATGGCGGAATTTGCGAATGGAAAGACTGAAATCTTCTCCAGAGAGGGAGAAATCCTTTTATTTTTAATATTTATAAATATTTGTGTGCTGCTTTGCGTCCCTGTTTGTAATAAGCAGAGTGTACGAGCGTTTTGCACCCGCCAGGGCCTATAGGCGCATACTCCTAATGCGCCTTTTTAAAAACACAACAAACACTGTGCTATTGACTTTGGACCAGGTTTTTATTGGTCAATGGCGCAGTCGTTTTCAGTTGCCTTAAAAAAGCAACGCAACACCTGCGCCTGAACACACCTCGTTTTCTGACCAGCATGAGCAAACAGATGGGAGTGAGTGCATCTGCTATTTAAACAACGTGGTAGTAGATGTTTTTAAATTAAGCCAGAGAAAAGTGAAGTGAGAAGAAACCCCATCTTTCTAAACATAGGGCATCTGATACAACAATGTCGGTTTCACACCACACACGCGCAAGCAGTGCAGAGGCAGTGCAGAAGCTGTGCGTACAGAGAGTGGGAGCATCACACGCCAGTTGTGCTTTCACACTGGCAGATACAGAAATACAAAATACAGATGAGTATCGTCCATTCTGTCACCTTTTCCGGTGTTCTCCTCCGACCCCTGTCTGTCTCGTGTTTTGATTCTAGCCTCTTTGCCTCTAGTTTTAAATATTTAAACAGGCCTTTGAAGTTTGGGCAAAAACTACTGGCAGTGTTGTTTTCGTGATTTTTTTTTCTTTTTCACAGCGCTAGGTGACATATGATGATTGTGAAACCCTGAACACTTCACTACATGTTTTCAAGTTGAAATTTATTATTTTTCATATTATTTTTCGATTTTAATCAAGAACAATGCACTGTGGCTTTAATTCAGGCTAAGCAGCGCAGCAAAAATAGACTTTGCAGCAAAACAATCGCGGCACTGGCGCTTCTGCTCTGCTCCTGTGACGCGCTGCCATGTCGCCTCTGCGTGCGGTGTGAATGCTCTAATCTGTTTACATGGGCGCTGGAAAACAACAGTCCCACAAACAACAGCTATTTACAGAAATTCATACCTCACCCACTTCAAGATCTCTCTACCAAAACTTCCAATGAACACCAACAGGAAGTATTACACCTCCAACAGTATATATAAACTTCATCTAAACTCACAATCAAATATAAACTTCATCTAAACTCCCACTAAATATTCAACTATATTACTGATCTGCTTGTATTGACACCACATGAGAACTGTACTGAGCTGGACGATGACATCACTGTTTTCTCCAGAGCGGCTGTCCAGCCGAATGAAATGTTGTCTCTGTGAAGCTGCTTTGAAACATCCATTCCATCCATCCATTATCTTCCGCTTATCTGGGGCCGGGTCGCGGGGGCAACAGTCTAAGCAGAGACCCCCAGACTTCCCTCTCCCTAGCCACTTCCTCCAGCTCTTCCGGGGGAACCCCGAGGCGTTCCCAGGCCAGCCGGGAGACATAATCCCTCCAGCGTGTCCTAGGTCTTCCCCGGGGCCTCCTACCGTTGGGACGTGCCTGGAACACCTCCCTGGTAAGGCGTCCAGGAGGCATCCGAAATAGATGCCCTAGCCACCTCAGCTGGCTCCTCTCGATGTGGAGGAGCAACGGCTCTACTCTGAGCTCCTCCCGAGTGACCGAGCTTCTCACCCTATCTCTAAGGGAGCGCCCAGCCACCCTACAGAGAAAGCTCATTTCGGACGCCTGTATCTGGGATCTTGTCCTTTCAGTCATGAACAATAGCTCATGACCGAGGTGAGAGTAGGAATGTAGATCGACCGGTAAATCGAGAGCTTTGCCTTACAGCTCAGCTCCTTCTTTACCACGACAGACCGGTACATTGATTGCATTACTGCAGAAGCTGCACCGATCCGCCTGTCGACCTCTCCAAATCCACAAAACACATGTGGACTGGTTGGGCAAACTCCCATGAACCCTCCAGCACCCTGAATAGAGCTGGTCCAGTGATCCACAACCGGGATGAAAACCACACTGTTCCTCCTGAATCCGAGGTTCCACTATCGGCCGAATTCTCCTCTCCAGTACCCTGGCATAGACTTTCCCGGGGAGGCTGAGAAGTGTGATCCCCCTATAGTTGGAACACACTCTCCGGTCCCCCTTCTTGAAAAGAGGGACCACCACCCCAGTCTGCCAGTCCAGAGGTACTGTCCCCAACCGCCTTTCGGCCACAGCTCCGAACAGCCGCATCGACAATGGAGGTGGAGAACATGGTCAACTCTGGTGCCACGTGCACTGATGGACACCCTTATGCTTGAACATGGTGTTCGTTATGGACAAACCGTGGCTAGCACAGAAATCCAATAACAGAACACCACTCGGGTTCAGATCAGGGGGGCCGTTCCTCCCAATTACACCCCTCCAGGTGTCACTGTCACTGCCCACATGGGCGTTGAAGTCCCCCAGTAGAACGATGGAGTCTCCAGTCGGAGCACTTTCCAGCACCCCTCCCAGAGACTCCAAGAGGGCCGGGTACTCCGCACTGCCGTTCGGCCCGTAGGCAGACACGACAGTGAGAGACCTATCCCTGACTCGAAGGCGCAGGGAAAGCGACCCTCTCGTTCACCGGGGTGAACTCTAACACATGGGGGGCTATAAGCAAACCCACTCCAGCTCTCCGCCTCTCACCATGGGCAACTCCAGAGTGGTAGAGAGTCCAGCCTCTCTCAAGAAGTGTGGTTCCAGAGCCCAAGCTGTTCGTGGAGGTGAGCCCGACTATCTCTAGTCGGTACCTCTCGACCTCCCGCACAAGCTCCGGCTCCTTCCCCGCCAACGAGGTGACATTCCATGTCCCTAAAGCCAGATTCCGTGTCCAGAGATTGGGTCGTCGGGGGCCTCGCCTTCGACTGTCGCCCGATCCACTATGCACCGGCCCCTTACGCTCCCTCCTGCAGGTGGTGAGCCCACAGGAGGGAGGTCCCACGTCATTCCTACGGGCTAAGCCCTGCCGAGCCCTATGGGGAGGCCCCCCAGGCCTGGGTCCAGGGTGGGGCCCCGACTGCGCCATGCCGGGCGACGTCTCGGTCCTTGGTGTAATTTTACTCATAAGGGGTTTTTGTGAACTGTTCTTAGTCTGGCCCGTCACCAAGGACCTGTTTGCCTTGGGAGACCCTACCAGGGGCATATAGCCCCAGACAACATAGCCCCCAGGATCAAATGAAACAATGTATTGTAAAAAGCGCTATATATAAATAAAGGTGACTTGACAATCATTTGTTTTTATGAATACTGACAGGCTTTAATGTAATTTTATTTCATTTGTCTTTGACATTGTGAATCAAAAACTCCACATGTGGAAAAGAACATTTCTATGGCCTGTTGCATGCTTGTGTGTTTGTACTGATGTGCTGATGGCAGGACGAGCTGGAAGAAGCCACTGACATGACAGAGAGGGGATTTCCCCAGCGCTACAAAAAACACGTCACCACTAAAGCATTCAGGAAGGTTAGAACATTATGGTAATGATAATGAGATTGCCTTTCACATTACGATAATGACAATTGACAGTGAAATGTGCTTAAATGCCATAAAACTTTTTCACTTTTCATTTTGAAGTAAAATGTGATCTAGTCAGACTTTGTAAGGCTCACCTCGTACCGCTGTGCCCTACAGATGCATTAATGTTCAACAAGAGAAAAATGCAGATGATGTAACAGTTTCAGAGGCGTGTTTGTGTTTGCTTTTTCCTCTCCTAACTGTGCCACCGTCTCATTATTGTGCCTTTGTAAACAAGGACACTGCACACTTCGCACTGACATTGACGCCTGTTCGGAAATCTCAGATTTCAGCAGTACTTATTTGTTAATCTAAAATGAGCCTGAAAAAATATACAAACCTTGTGAGTTCTTGTGCTGTCCAGGTCCATTTTGGAGACCGCCATCTGTTGAAACACAAAATCAAAGAGTTACAAAGTAACAGGAGTACATTCCAATTAAACATACAGTCACAATCTGACAGTTCGTAAAACATTTATAATCACAAAGATGTGTTTATAGGTTGTTCAAGTTGTTATCAAATGTGATTTTCAATGACAACCATGCAATCAGATGTCTTGAACTGTATTATTTGAAGAGTGGAACTTCATGTCTGAATGTAATCATCTATATTAAAAACAACAATAATAAGATGCAATATTTTCCCCAGGATTAAGTTGCGCTTCTCTTTGTTCCCGTAATGCGACATGCATTAAAAACGTTCTAGCATGTTGCAAAGTTGCGTAACTAAGCGACAGCATTCAGGTCAGTATGATTCTGTCCATTTCTACCATGCAGTGCAGTTTAATGTACTCACAGCTTTTAAAGGTGTAAATCATATTACTTAGTTCCCTTTACCATGATATTACCATTAAATAATCGCATGGGGGAATCTGTAATAATTTCACAGATGTTGCTTTTTTCTGGTGTAATGCACTAGCTTTAAAAAGAAAAACAGGCAATTTATGTATAAATATTCTTATGATGTGTATATACTGATGTTTAATGCCTGTAAGAACTGCTGCGTTCAAACACAACAGAGGTTTAAAAACAAATGATCCCAAGACGGGCCAAGTAACGAATATGTTTGAACATGTTTCTGTAACAGCATCTCTTTTTTTGCTATGCTCAGAGGAACTGTCTACAGGAAGTGTGGTGTGTACGCTATGAGGGGGAAGAAGACCAGGAGAGAGAGAGAGAGAGAGAGAGAGAGAGAGAGAGAGAGAGAGAGAGAGAGAGAGAGAGAACAGCTTACCCATGTTTACTGTCATCATCAGGAAGTGACCCTAGTGAACTCGAGCTGAACGCTCAACTCCTTTCATCAGGGAAAATCTCCACTCTGCAAACACAACATAAACAGAGTGAATCAGAGACATAATTAATCTGAAATACCAACAAACAGACAAAAATATTAATAATAAAGAGAGCCAAAAAACCCTTACACATTTGCCACTGCTTAAACACCACAAGATTTACGTAACACTCTTGTTTGTGTCTTCACCCTATTGCAAAATTTACAGAAAATGACTGTCAAACGGTGATGATGCTTGTGTTTCTGTGCTACACATTAAGAATACAATTCATACTGTATATACAATGACTTGAACACACCTCTTCTATTATTATCTCTGCATTAAAATGAATTTTGATATTTTTTGGAGGCAAGTCCAAATTTCAGGGTGATACAACTTATGAAAAAAATTTTTTTTTAAAGAAAATATAGTTTAGTGTAATTATTTTCTACTATTTATTAAAATATATTTTTCCAAAATATGCATGAGTTAAGAGAGTCATAAAAGTCCTAGAGAGGACCTCTACAAATATTACAAATTATAAATTTACAATGTTTTAATATTTAGAAAAATATATATATTTTAAAGGTATTTTATTTACATTTATTTTGAAATGAATGATTAAGATGTGTACACATGTGTTATAAGATATGTATGGAAAATATGTTATTTTTACATTATGGTTCTAGTTTTTTTTTTAAGTGGACAGCTTATATGTATTTGAGCTGTACTATTCATGTCTCAATTTTAAAAATTTCAGCATGGGATGACTTCATACAGCACAATTAACTTTTTTATTTACAATTAACTTTTTTAATTCTCTCTCTGTTAACTCGTGGTATGACCCCTTTAAATAACACATTTGTCACATTATGTCACAATGCAATTCTCTTCATAACAGTAAATCATAATTGTCCATAGACAGTGTGTCTGAGTGCCAACAGCAAATACAGCCATCATCTCCCAGTCACTCTCATTTCATGTCATTCTTCAGATGAGAGAGACACTTGTCTTTGAAGACGGAAAGTGCCCTGTTGCCCTTGAGACATTGTTAAGCCACATCGAGCGGGATAAAAGTGGAGGGAGTGCTAAAGGTAGCGACTGCAGTGCTCTTCAAAGACGAATCTGTCACCAGCAGCCACTGGATGATCTGAGAGCCGTTTTTCATATTCTGACACATGAAAGGCAAGACAATGAGATCTATATTTTTTCTTCATTTATAATTGTCAGCTTCACGCAACAATATCGACGAGTCGCCTGGAGATGCCGCAGAAAGAAGAGCAATTACAGTCAAAGTGCGAAAGAGCCCTGAACTCAAGAGGGTCAAAGTACAACAATGCAAGTAAAAAGGTTACGAACATTTGCACAGAAATTGCTATACAAATTGGAGCAATCTTTGCCAGCCTGTAAAAGAAAATGAGCCAAATATAGTGGCGGTGCTGCGGAGAGGCTGATTCTCTCTTGATAGCTCTTGTAGTGATTATGTCAAATGACCTAGCTGGAAAGGATGAGTCCTGAGTAAACAGCACTTTCTGCAGCTGATGGGATGTGATTTCAAAAGCAGCTGAAGTTAAAAGTGGTTGACATCACAAGCTGTTGTCAATGGTGTCTTATTGTTAAAGAACATTGAAAAGGACATAATCATGAATCAGGTAAAACTGTCCTTTTCAATGAATTGATTTAAAACTCAATGATTCATTGATTCACGACTCATTTCTGTGTTTAATGAACAGCCATTTTTTAAAGATTTTTAGTAAAAACAAATATAGATATTTATACCATGGACTGTCTGAAAACTCGATTCTGATTCTTTGACTCAATAAAACCGTTTAATGTACAGGTAGTTCCTAAGCATGTGACGGTGAGGATATTTTCCGACGCGTGACAATACTGGTAATACTGCAACACGATCTCATGACAATGCGTATAAATAGTACCCAAAAGCGTGTCATATACACGCCATAAAGTGCGTATCATATGCATCGCCAAAACGGCGTACCATGTGCACGCCAAAATGAGTTTTGGCGTATACATTCTACGAGATTGCACACTCGTACTATTGATACGCATTTTCTTGAGATCGGGCTCAATACTGATATAACTGGCATTCATAATGGTGTACAGCAGAGTGAGCGTGTTCAATTAATTCCTATGGAAGTTGAGCTGAAAATGCTCGCTCTGTTCCACACCAGTGGACATTCATAATGCACTGTTATGAATGACCGTGCGCATTTTACTTTCTCTTTCAAATTTTCGCCAATTTGAGGGCGGATTGCTTGAATGGTGGGTTCATTAGCCTATTATTCTTAATGATAAAAAAACAATAACAAAACAGGACAATGACAAAATCACTAAAATAGGCGCTTTTACATTTCACTTTGAAACCGAATCATCCACCATCATCTTGTCATTTGACTCCTGCTGCTGGTCTGTGCTGCAACCATAGACATGGACGTAGTGTCCGTGACCTCACCCGTAGGTTTCTGAAGAGCAATTTTGAAGCTCATCTTGGCAGAGCGTCACAGCGCATCACTCCCGGATAACTGAAAATAGGGGAAAAAGGCGCGGATGGAGCTGAGGTGCCTGGTTGCTGAAACCACGGCCACCTAGCTCGACCATAGTGGCAATCCACCTGTCAATCAAGTGGCCACGCTCTTAATTATGCAGAACTTTAAGGCTTAATATAATTTAAACGGATGAGTTATAAAAATTAAGGGCAAACTTAGCTGTATAGACCAAAACCACTTTTTGTACCAGGCTGTAAGCATATTTTTTTCTGCTGTAAAGTTGGGCATTTTAACATGGGGGAGATACAGATTTGACTCCCTTATGGAGCCTGTCTCTACTGGCCAGTCGATAAACTGCAATTTACCACTTGGCTGCGACTCGTTCGGCTCACACTTTGTCAAGCACATTCAGCTTTGCTACATTATATTTCTCAGCAACGAGGGGGTAACATCGCTAGTTTTGAAGTAATTAAACTCACAGCTTTGTTGTTAATAGAGAGAGAGACACTGAACAGAGGCAGGTAATTCACACACACATAGCTCGCTCTTTCTCAATACTGAATTCAAATAAATGCTATAATTCATTCTTGGAAATACATTTAATTTTATGGACTACTTTGTCTCTGTGTCTAACTGACCAAAACAACCATCATTTTTACCCATCCGGTCAAATATTGCACTGCAAACATCAATAATAGCTTGAAGTTGTCAATGCTAGCTAATGACCATGGTATAAGCAGGATAATCCACGGCTAGCTGTGCATTAAACACATTTAATGCACAATGTGAAGGCAAAATCCAACCGACAAAGAGTGAATTCAAATTGTTTAATGCACAACTAGCCGTGGAATATCCCTTACTTATTATTACAATGTATTGTTATAATGGAGCATATAA
>CM040924.1:14609051-14611551 GCA_023029165.1 Gobiocypris rarus | reverse complement strand
TCTCGCTCGTCTATTGTTCATCAGTGACATCATCAGCGACTAGTCAAGGCCGACTCGACTTTCATCACATAAATGTTGTTCAACCACTAACCAGTACATCTTTGAGTTCTCTTTGTGTCTTACCACACTTCAATGGATAAAATCACAGAACAAAATCACAGCGTGCTGGTCTGAAAACGAGGTGTGTTCAGCTACTGTTATTTTGAGGCTACTGAAACCCGGTCTAAAGTCAATAGAGCAGTATTTTTTGTTTTATTAAAAGGCTGTGTTAGTATTTGCACCTATAGGCGGGTGCACAACGTGCATACCCTCTGCTTATTACACACACAGGGACGCACAACAGCACACAAACAATTAAAAATAAAAACTTTTAGCTTTAAGAAGGGTTCATCTATATATTTTGGTAGAGCAGGCAAAAATCTGAACCATTGATTACAATAGCTTTATGTGAAGTTCACTTCTTGTTATATTTTGTTAAAGCTTTTTAAATTTTAAAATTGGCTCTCAATCATACTGTAATGTTGAAAGGCTATAATTATATAACAGTTTATAAAAAATTATATACATCAGTAGCTGTATTGGTATATCAGTGATATTGGCCTTCATTCATTGAACTTAGAAAAGAGATGCCATTAGGCAAATATTAAAAATAAAAGAAACATCATGTTTCTACATTGATTTCAATGTGAAATTCTACAATATAAAAATATTATTATATAAATAATTATAATTAATATTTTAATGTTAGGTGCAATTAATTACAGAAAAGAAAAGTGTGATTAATAAGTAATTTTTTTAATCGATTGGCAGCACTAATCACAAGACATTTTAACAGCCTGAAATAACCTTGCCTTAAAAAGGTCAATTCCTTAAGACGTATTGATCTTGACAGACACAGTCATTTTTAGATTCTCTCTGATATCATTTCCTGTTTTTTTTCTGCATGTTGGTTGCATCACTTGACCTTGACAGGTGAACAAAACATTTCAAATATTAATAAGCAGTTTCAAGAAAATATTTTTTCTAAGACAACAATGAAAAACGTATAAAGTCACTACGTAATAAGGTTCTCCTCAAGAACTTTATTCTTTTAATGAGGCATTTTTCTTCATTACATAAAAAAGCAAGTCCCCTCGCTTGTAGTCCTGATCATCTTAATAAATGGAGGAATGACCAACTGCACGTAATAGAGGCCAACCTGAACAATTCAATTAGACACAGCTAGCTCAACTCACAAAAAGGCATCATGATGGAATTGTTGTCCTACGGCAATCATTGATTATTTTCCACAAAATGAATATATTTTGAGACACAGAAAACAAGCACCATCTGCACAATAATATGTTGTTATCATTCGTATACTGCCATTCGCTCACAAACACCCGCGCATGCACACAATTTATTTGGTTTTCTGCTCATTTGTGTTAATATATGGTAGCAGATGTCTCCAGGGCAGCTGAAATCATTACAACGGCAAAAATCTGCTCTGAACGTCAGTGGAATTTCAATTATTACCCTTCACTGTGCCTGCAGTGAGACCACTTTAGGTTGCAGCGCTGCTCATGACAGGTTAAAAAGGGGATCTGACACATTTCACTTGTGATTGATGCTTTCACACGTACAGGTTTTCACTGCGAGTCAATAACAATTCGACATACCACAGAGTATTTCCAGGTTTTGCAACAATAACTGCTGTTGGATCAAATTAAACTGTCAAAGTAACACCTGACACTGGTCAACAAAAATAAGCTGCAATATATAATCACTGGGTGATTATAGTGATCTCTCATAGACATGGAAGAAACCTTAAAAGCAAGCATCACTACTATTTGATTTACTTATAGGGTTAGGGATTTTTACATATTACCCATCCAGCATCATTACGCTACGTCACAAATTGTGTGGCTGGTTGAAGAGAAAAGCACTGTTGAATTTTATAGAATATCATTGGGTATAGGATCTTTAGAACGCGGCCAATAAGTAACCATTTAGAACACATAATGCACTAAAAACCCCACTCAGAACACTTTAGAAACAGCAGAGCAACAACCTTGCAACTTCTATCAATAAATCATACATACATAATTAGACTCGTTACTTTTCCAAATTGTTATGAACTGAACAAAACTTTAAAGATTTCATACATTTCAAACTTTTCAGATTTCCATAACACTGCAAAATATATTAAATACACGAAGGGTCATAAAGGGTCATGACATGTGAAATCAAATTTGTCTTGTTCTTTTGACATATATAAGAAGTGAAAGAACGTTTGCTTTGATGCGTCCAGTTTAAACAGCTTGTTTGGGTCTCTGTACTGACTTAATGACTAGCTTGATGACCCTGGATTCTGCAGACCTTTTTTAACACCGCAGACGATCGTTTCTGCTTCTTCCAGTAACGCTGCGCTGTTTCATACTGTAAAATATACATACATAGATACATTTGAGTGTGTTGAAAGTAATATTATAATGCTACTCTGTGCGTTCGCAACTATGAG